>NW_021037938.1:0-12296 GCF_004153795.1 Camellia sinensis | reverse complement strand
GCATATACTACTGCATTTGTATTTCAATTCTAAGTTGAATACGTGTTAGTTGTAGCATCATCATATGCATCTAGAATAGCCAAGCCTATTGTAGTTGCATCTTGAATGTGTTGCATTAGCCATCTTAACATGAACTAGGATCATGCATATGATTATTAACTAGTTTCTGCTTTGGCTTGGAGTACTCGGTAAGCATTTATGTTTTTAGCATCCTTGCACGAGTGTAAGTTGTTGCCATGATAGCTGCTTACCATGAGGCTATGTGCTTATGTGTTATAACTGCCTGAATGCCTGTGGGTGAAGGTTGGGTTGCTTAAGTTGGAATAATTGTCGAAACCCGTGTTTTAGCCTACTTGCGAGTAGAAATTTCAATCCATTTTCAAAACAAACGGATATGCGATGTTTTTTCCAATTCAGGGAATTCAGTCATATTTGAATGTTGTGCGCATCATGTAGTAAATCTAGGCTAATAACCAGTTTAAGAACGCATAATGTTTTCAAAACAAGATATCATGGTTAGTAGACCGATCTTCGGATCGGGCGAGCGAGGGTGGCTCATAGCTGACCTTCCCAATCGTACCCAAGTTCGAGCCGAGGCAACTTTGGTGATGACGGACCGTGGCCTTAGGCAAACGAGTCAGGGTTTCCTAAATTCCCCATAAAAATATTTAGGTGACGACTCTGTATCTGGCAAGCAGTCCATGTTTGGCACTTCTTTACAAAAAAAATCTGTTTTTCTCAAACGATTTGCCGGATTTGGACTCTTTGGTTTAGATTTAGAACCGTGGCAATTTGAGTCATGAACTGTAGTGAGCCCAAACGAACGAAACGGGATTCCTCCACAGGGCGTTCGGGAGACGTCTACAACTTACGACACAACAAGCTATATAATCAAAGCATTACATTAATTAAATAATTAGGACAGCCCTAAAACAGCCCTAATATGCTAAAAACAGTGGCTAAATCATGAGAAGGTAAGTAAAAAGAGTAGAGGAAAAGCTATAGAGCCTAAGGACGGGTGGCTAAACCCTCCATTTTTGGCAAATTTTAAATCACACGTTTCAGCCCAAAACAGTCCAGAACACTCCAAAATAGCCCAAAAACAATGGCTAAAGTATGTTTAAAGAGCACAAAAAAGATAGACAAAAAGCAAGAGATATAAAGCTAGTAAGCAAAATCAATGAGAGGTGGCTAATCCTTCACTTTTGAGACTTTTAAACAATATTTTTAGCTTTTAAACTTGAAAATTAAGTGTAAAAAACAAGAAAAGAGTGCAAAAACAAAGGGTATGAGCTATGGGATAAGGTTGCAAGAAAGAGTGTTAAACCTCTCTACCTTGGATAGCTCTTCAACCCCAAAGTTCCAACACTTGGAATGGATCAAAACAGTAGAAAAACATAGAAAAAGATTGTAATGAAAGGCAAGGAAAAATGGTGACGAGCTATACCTCTTGAAGAGAGCAAGCTTTGGTTGTTGATTCAAACTTGATTTCAAACACCTCCAGTTTTGAAATATGTTTGAACTACAACAAGAAGCTTCAGAAGAATCTCTAATAGTGTATGTATACTAAAGAAGGTTGAGGGTCAAGAAAGGTGTTGAAGATGAAAGAGGGTCTTTTTAGTTCTTCAAAGCCTTTGGAAAATTTGCTAACCTTGATTCTGAAGAGAGGTACTATTTATAGAATTTAAGCCAAAATGGTCAAAAATATCTTCAATAAAGATATTTGTTCAATTCTTGCCAGTTGTCTGTCTGGCGCCATTGAGCCCAGTCGGCCCAAAACCCACGGCGGGGTCCAATAATGGCACGGCCAGGCTAAAAGTAAAGTCTAGAAAAGTTTTCATTGAGGCCCGACTGGTTCTAAATGGACCCAACCGAGTATAAAAAATCTGCATTAGGCCTGGCTTCAAACGGGCATACTCTTCTGCATCCAGACTCGATTTTAGGTAATTCTTGAGTCTAAACTGAAGTCCCAGAAGTCTAGTTTCAATGGTAGTGGCCTCATATCTAAATTTTAAAATGTGTAAAGAGATATGCCTAATTTAGTGAAGGATGCTCATTCTTTCTCAACGTTTGATACTTATGTAAGACACCCCCATTTTTGACCGCCTCAGACTTGGACGTCACCATTGGAACACTTGGTGATTACCCTTGTTTGTGTTCGTTTGGAGTTCCCAGAGGTCTCGTTATGCGCCTTGCCTCAGGATCTCCGAACTTGAACTGTTTAGTGTCTGGTTTTGCACCAAACACTTGTGTTTTGCCTTGGAGGGGCAGGGAATGCCTTGTGAGTATCCCCACACATCACCGGCCATGGCCAGAGGCCACCGGCTGGTGTTTTTGCTGCCATCGGCAAATATATATTGCCGGTCGGCGATTTTTTGTTGCCGGTCGGCACTCCTTTTTTCAAAATGGCATTTTTGGGCAGCCGACTACTGTTCAACTGCTTTTGCAGATATTTTATTACAGCTGTCTTGCATTTGGCTCCCCTCCATACACGTGTATGGAGGGATCTCTCTCTTAGAAGCTTGTCTTGTAAGCTTTACAAGACAAGAAGCTCTATAAGAGGAGCCCTCCTCTCCCTTGTTTAGGTTTTAGAGAGATTTTAGACAGCCATATTAGGGTTTTGAGTTCTAGGGTAGGATTGATTACACATTCTATCTCTATACCTCTCTCTTTTTACCTTTGTGTGTGTTTAAGTGTGTTGGTCTTACTATTGCACACAAACACATAGTGTTTCACCATCCCTTAGCTACTGAGTTCTAAGAGGTTGTTTTTAGGTTTTGGAGCTGTGTTTCAACCTAAAGAGGCTGCTGTCACATTGTTGAAGCGGGTCTTCAAGGGTAAGAAACTAGTTCCCTTTATTCCCATTTTTGCCTATTGCTTTATTTTTACCTCATCTTAGAAGTTGTTTTGTGCTTAGTGGTATAACATAAAAAAGTTTTTTTTTTTTAGCCTCTAAATAGTTTGTTTAGAGTGTTTTGTGGTTTTGGAGGTGGCTTGACCTCTTAGGCCTTGAGAGGCCTCATTTTGTGCTTTTTGTGTAAGCTCCGAACCTTGGGGGGTTTTGGGCTCCTCACACTGACATGCTTCTTGAAGGATTTCAGAGGTGAGGATGGGTGCCTTGTAGGTTATGATGCGCCAAGCCTGGTGCATGCAAGACAAATGTATGGATGCACGCATGCATAGCATGAGGTATGCTAATTTAAATATACCCTAATACTAACCATTGAAAGCAGGTAAGTAAAAGAGAGAAAGAAGCGGGGGTTGGAAGACATACACACACACACCCACACTTATTACACAACTGCCCTCGCTTCGGAGGGACCAAAAGAATAATACAAATTAATTAACCTACAAGCTAATTAATTATTACAGACCACTTAAGTAGTTAAGCAAATTAACTAAGCTAAGAAAGCAATAAAATCGCATCGGGAAGAGGGCCCAATGCACGTATGCTCGGCTCCGCTCGGAAATCCACCGCCATGCACAAGTTGCCTCTATTTTCACTGTTTTCCTCCTCTGAAGATTGTAAAAGTCCCAAGGTACACCCTCTGAACACTCGGAAATATCACCGACCATGAGGAATGGTCACCGGCCCAAGGAAAGTGGTCATCGACCATCTATGAAGCCATCGGCCAGAAATGGATAGCCGGCCGGCACTGGAGATGGCCGACTGGCCATATATTCCTCCAGGAACCTGTTTTGACAGCAGTAGAGGGCAAAACAAGGCATGGCAATGCATTTCAAAGCAATGTTTGTACCACCACACCCCTTATCATGTTTATGACTCAAAGGGGTATGGTACTCGATTCTCGGACCACCAATCGCGTATTTCAATGCGTGATGGCCCAAGAAACCAAGTTGTGCATTTTGTTGTGGAATGAAATGCACATAAACAAACAATGGAGGCCCAACCTCTATCATAATCAATTCAAGAGGCAAGGCATGCATGCTTAGTGAAATGCAACCTAAGCCTGCAAGCTAAACATGCAACATGAGGATGCAAACAAGCATGCTAAGATGCAAATATGTAACAAGTATGCAAGTTAACAAGCATGCAAAGATACAATGTGAGCATGCAAACATGCAAGACATATAACATGTTAAGCAATCAAAACAAGAGGAAATGCATGCCAAAATGCAATGTGATTCAAACATGCAACAAATGCGATAGGCCAAGTATGTAACAACATGCAAGGCTAGCATGCAAGAACACGCGAATGATGGTTTTAGAATAGTTTGGGCAGCTCTCAAATAAGCCCAAAACAATGGCCGAATGCTAAGGAAATGAAGGCCAAAATACACACGAACATGCGCGCACACATGGTTCAAAACTTAAGCATCAAAGAGCAACTTTTAAGCACACTTAAAAGGGACAAACATGGACATATGGCATGCATACTAAGCTCTGAAAATCATGTTATAAAGGTGCCAAACCAAGTAAACAAGACAAGCCAAGCATGCAACAATGTCCAAGACTCAAGGGGGGGCTTAAACCAAAGCTATATGAAGCAAGCCCCAAAGGGCCAGGTGGACCTAAAACAAGTCCAATGCAGGTCTAAACAAGACCAAAGACGCACCTAGATGGCATCTAAATGGTCTAAACATGGAAGCATACATAAAGGTCCAAACATGGAGCATAAGACACAAGCCTTTTAAAGCATTAAAGGGGCATCAAATGCAAGCATACAAGCATACCATAAGGACTGAAATGATGCTATAAGTGGTGCTAAACCACTGAAACAAGCAAGTAAAGCATGCTAGAGGGGTCAACACTCAAGGCTCACAAGGGGGATTACATGGTAGCTATACAAAGCAAAGCATGGATGACCCGAGCAACCAAAAATAGACCTTGGGCACACTAAAACATGCATAAAAGCTTCACAAAGCTAAGCCAAAACAATTAAGCATAGTGGTCTAAATGCTAGGCACATGTTAAGGCAATTCATGGCATTACAAGACAAGTATGCTAAGCATGCATGGTGTGTCTAAACCAATCAAAAACAACGCTATATCATGGAAAAATAAGCACAAATAACACTTAAGACATGGCCAACATGCACTTAAACAAGATGCTCACACATGAGGCTAAAATGGCCAACATTGAAGGCAACAAGGAGAGGGGATGACCTTCTCCTTCTTAGGACCTTAAAGCACCATCCCCACCACTGAAATCGGTGAGGAGGCCCAAATAAGGTGGTCCCGGAGCTCACTAAAATAGCACAAAATGGGGGCTAAACAAGGCCTAAGAGGGGTCAAACAATCCCAAACGCCAAAACAACCTTCAACAACTATTTTAAGCACTTAAAATCAGAACTTTTATATGTTATAAGTTAAGCTTAAAAAAAGATGCAAGGATGGCTAAAAGCCTATGTAAAAATGGGGAATAAAGAGCAAAGTTCTTACCCTTGAAGACCCCTTTCAAGAACTGAGCTCTAGCTGCTTCCTCAAGCTTGAATCCACTCAAAAACTCTGAAAATCACTCCTTAGTACCTCAGTAGCTAAAGGAAAGTGTAACACTAGGTGTTTGTGCACAAAAGTAAGGACAAACACACACAAATACACAAAGAGAGGAAGATATAGAGATAAAATAGATACACAACCCTAACCCTAATCTCAGACCCTCCCTTGAACTTCTGGAACCCTTAAGGAGGGAGGAGAAGGCCTCCTCTTATAGAGATTCACTCTTGCAAAGCTTACAAAACAAGCTAAGCAATAGTGAAATCCCTCCATACACGTGTATGGAGGGGGTGCAAAGTGGGTGCCAACTATCATAGCTGTCACAAAATATCTTCCAAAAGTAGATGCACAGTGGTCAGCCAGCCAAAAATGACAAATGGACCAAATAAATGGTCGACCGACCACAAAGAGTGCCGACCGACCAAACATTTGGCCGATGGCAACAAAACAATGGCCGGTGGCCTCAACTCATGGCCGGTGAGATGTGGGGATGGCCAACAAGCCATTCCTTGCTCTTCAAAAGCAAAACACAAGTGTTTGGTGCAAAACCAAACACAAAACAGGCAAGTCGAGAGGTCTTGAGGCAAGGCACGTGGCCGAGACCTCCGAGAACTCAAGACGAACACGAACATGGATGATCACCGAGTGTTCAAACGGTGACGTCCAAGTCTTGAGGACGGTCAAAAATGGGGTGTCTATATCAGTCCTCATATCTAGCTTGTTGTGTTGTGTTGTGTTACCCATGCTTTGATAGCTTTGCTTTGGTTAATTTTCATGTCAAGAGTCTCATTCTAATAATCAAATTCATGTGTTCATTTCTGCAACCTCCATCTTTTCTTCTTTTCTTTTGTTTAAGGGTTATTTCAACAGATTGATGGTTATTCAAAGCATGAAAATGAGACCTATGCTCAATGGCTTAATCTCTACTGAGGTTTATCATCAACGACATGGTCTCTCTTTCATGTTTAGGATCACCTCTCATTTGACGTTTCTTCTCGTTTAGTGGACTTAGTTATCACTTTGGACAAATGGACTAAATAATGGAATGGACTACGAAAATTACTAAAATGAACCAACCAATGTAAAGAAAATGAGTTATATTGCTTGGGTTCGGTCGGATGTTATGCCGAGTCTATTGTGTCAAAAGTCGTCACACATCAATTCATGGTGTTTTGACGTCCCTTGAAGCGTTCCTACCTCCCTCTTTGAGCTTACTCTATGATAGGAGGAAGGGGTTGTGATAACCCTGTTCCGTTTTGTGCTAATTGGTCCTTAATATGAATATGATTATGTGTTTAATGTGATTTTGTGTTCCATCATGTGAAAATATGTGGTTTTGAATTTCTATCTGTTCACCGTAGGAATATCTGTTCGATTATCTGCTTTGGAAATTAAATTGAAGGCCTTATCGGCCACAGAACCCGAAATTGATTACACTATTGTGATTGGCATAATTTTTAGAGCCCACGATGAAGTTTAATTAGAAACTGATTCAGATCAAATTAATTTGATTAAATTAATGAATTAGTGCCCAATTGTTATTATTATTATAATGAAATTAGTGGAGTTTGTTGTAAAAAGGCACTACACCTCAATTCTTCCCTTTAGTTGCATTTTGGCTGATCTTGGACTCAAAATTAGAGAGAGGGCCAGCCATAGAGAGAGTGTGTGTAGGAGATTGAAGCTTTGGTCTTGAGGCTTGGAGATTTTGGAAGATTACTCAAGAATTTGCTATAGATTTAAAGAATTGAGCCTCTAGGTAAGTAAATCCATGAGCTCAATGTGTAATTTTGTGTATTCAAGGTAGATTAATGATCAAGAGTAAGGATTGAAGTGGAATTGAGTTGTTTATGTTGAATTGAAGGTCAATGTATGCATGCATGTATATAATTGTCTTGAATTTGCATAATTGAGCTTGAATTACATGACTCATGTTGAATCTTGGTTGAATCATGTTGAATATTGGTTGAAATCCATGTGTTTGACCATCTTTTCATCATATGGGATGAGAATGAGGGTTATATGTCACATGCATATACAATCTATGGGAGTAGAAGCTTTGAATGCATGAAGTTACTATGTTAATAATGAATTTGGTGGAGAATGAGCCATGCATGGGTTTGATTTATGAAATTGAGCTTCAAAATGTTGTAATCTAGTGTTTGTACCATGTTAGTACACATATACTTGAAGTTTGAGTCAAAATCATGCATTTGGAGCCTTTGAATTCGAAGTTGGAGCTCAAGAACGCATTCTGAATTTTCCAGAAATTTGATGTCTGCTCGAGTGGGGAAACCGCTGCTCGAGCGTGAATTTCGTGCTCCCAGTATTTTTGTGCATGCATGATGTCCGCTCGAGCGGGGAAGTCCACGCTCGAGCGGGGAGCAATGTAGGATGGACTTCCGCTCGAGCGCCAGAATGCACGCTCAAGCGTAAAAATGACATAACCAGAACTTTGGCAGGCCTCATGGGTCTGCTCGAGCTGGGAAGTCTACGCTCGAGCGGGGACCCTATTTTCTGAAATTTTGTTTATGCATTCTGAGTTTCGTTCTCCGTCCTCATTCACTTCTAAGTACTCTTAGGCATACATTGAGCATTGTAATTGAGTTAAAGAGATAAGAATAAAGCCTAAAGAGGAAAATGTGAATTTAAGAACGGATTGAATTGTTGGTGACCCTTTTTGTGTTCATGGACTGTGTAGGGTCGAGCTCCAGGACAAATCAACCAACCGATCATTGTGAGTAATATCGATATTTTGAAGTTTGTCAATTGTCCAATTGCTTATTTCTTTATAAGTTTGCTAGTTTGAATTATGGACAACCGATTGACATAAATGATTGGGCCGAAAGCCGATTGACATGAATGATTGGGCCGAAGGCCGATTGACATGAATGATTGGGCTGAAGGCTGATTGATCTAAGTGATTGGGCCAAAGGCCGTCTGCTGTAACTGTTTCAAAGATTGCTTATGTATCCACTTTATTTGATATTATTCACTAGGCTTTCACTCACGCTCATTCATGTACATGTAGGTGAGCCAAGGGACGTCCAGAACCAGCCTCGGTGAAATTGTGAGAAATAGTTAGAGTTTTGAGGAGCCAAACCAAACGTCTCACGCACGAGACTGTCTTCACTTTTGTCCTTTGTTTATAGTTTTGTTATGTTGGCGAAAGCATTGGACTACTTTTGTATATAAGTCTTGGGTTCGACTGACTTTAACTTGTATGATCCTGTATGTACAGTGTTTGGTGTTAGTACATATTTCGATGTGAGTTATTAACATACAAATGTTTGGAATGTTATGGTGTGCATATAAGCACAGCTCTACGGACAAAGTTTTAATTTGCTTCCGTTTGGCCCTTTTACTCTAATGAATTTTGTTTTAATTGATTTGAGGCCGTAGGTAATCTCGCGATTACTGGCCGGTTATGGCCTTAACCCATATGGGCGGGTTCGGGTCATGACAAGGGTGGTTGTTATTCATTACATTCATTGAATTTTGTCCAAATTGTGGCCGAAATCATCAAGCAAACAAATTGCTCATTGATGGTTTTAGAAACGATTCCAACCTTCTCTTGAGGCTTTCCCATGACAGAGAAGTGTGAGAGAGACAAACAGAGTTCAGAACAACTCTGTCTGCACTGTTTTCACTTCAGAGCACAAAATAGAGTTTTGCATAAAATTAAGGCACGAACGACCTTATTTAGGCCTGGCTGGGCTTCATTGAGAGCCGGTCGGTCATCAATGTTTGGTCAGTAGTATATTTTGCAAAAAACAGAGGACAGTGGCTGAAGATGAAATAAAGCAGGCCTAGGCATACAAAACTGTTCTTGGACTATAACGACCTCATCACGTATAATGATTAGTACTTGATTAATTACGAGGATTTGAAATTTAATTGCCGAGTATCATAATTTAATTTGGGATTTATGAGGATTGTGGGATCTGACTCGTATATGATTCTATTAAAGAGTTATTTTGGAATTAGAAATTAAGGGTCCAAATGGCTTAAGGAAGTGAAGTTAAGAAGTTGAATCAATCTAATTTTAATTACGGGCCCATTTGAGAGTTTAATTAAATATTCGATTTAGTTTAATGAAATTGAGATTCGATTAATTAGGTCCTAATTGGAGTTGATTAAGTCATGAGGATTAAGGATTGTGATTATTATAAATTAAATTTAATTATGATGTGCCCAATTTAAATATGTAAGTTATTGATGGAAATTTGAGTCTGATCAGAAATTGAAGGCCTAGATGATTTGGGGGATCAAAATTGATAATGATAAAAAATTTAATTAAATATTTGGAGCCTTTTGGGAGTCTGACTAAAAATCTAATTCGGATTAATAAATTTAATATAATTAATTGGACTATAATAGAAGTCAAATTAGATTGATTAAATTATGTGAGATTTGTGATTGGTTATAATTAATTTAATCATGGGCCAACCCAATCATCGGCCAACCCAGATTTAATAAGATTAAATGATGCTTAATTAAATTAGAATGTGATTTATGTACTCAATTATTCCTACTCAATTAACTTGATGGAGCCAAATTGGGAGAGTTCTAGAAGAATTGACAAAGTGGTGTGTGTGTGTGTGTGTGGAGCCAAATTGGGAGAGTTCTAGAAGAATTGACAAAGTGGTGTGTGTGTGTGTGCGCGCGCGCGCGCGCACCGCATATCCCTCTGCTGGAGCCTATTCAATTATTTGACACTCCTATCCAATTCCTTGACACTCTGATAAAGAGAGAAACAAGAGAGAGGGAGAAAACCGTGAGAAAAAGCGAAGAAAAAGAATTCAAGTTTTGTGCTGAAATTAAAGGAAGAACTTAAGAGACTCAACAAATTAAAGTTCTAGGTAAAAAAGTTTAAGCTTGATTCTTATAGATTAATCATTTAGCAATTGAAATCAAGGAGGTAATTGGATTTAATTTCATGACATAAGAAAAGAATGTAGAAGATTTGAGTTAAGTTTAATAATTAAGAAATTGATGTTGTGATTTAATATTTGGGTTTGATTTTCTTCATCCTTCACATATTTTTAGTTTATCCTTACATGCATTGTGAATTTTCAAGATTTTAGAATTTAATTCATATTTTAAAGGTTATGAGCTTGAGATGTTGTGATATAAATTAAGAAGTCAAATTATAAATTGATTGAGGGTGGATTTGAGAGAATTAAAATAGAAAGTTGAGGATTAATTATATAAATTCATAGAAATTGGGTCTTGCATGTTTAATCAAGTTAGGTCGAAAATATGAGTTATGGTTCTTTAAATTTGTTATGTTTGAGTTTAATTTTGATAATCATTCATAAATTGGGTTCTATAAATTACATGCAACAAGAGTTTATTAAAGATTTAGCCATACAAATGAGTTAGGTTAATGATTATGAAAATCAATTTAGAAATTAATTATTTTGCATTTAATTTTTGTAATCTTGCATGAATTTGGGCCTTATTTCTACATGCATGTAATTTGAAAGAATTAAAGAATAAATATGGGTTTTAATTTTAATTATTAACCCATGCATGAAATGTAATCTAAGAGTTTGACTCAAATTAAACATATTTTGGAACATCTATGACTATGAATTAAATTGAGGTTAAAATAAATTGAGTTAAGCTTGAAATTAAGGAAATGAGTTTGGGAAAATTTATCAAGTAAGTTAAATTTGTGTTATTCCTCATGAATTTGGACTTCATCTTTACATGCATCATGAATTAAGAAAGTTATGGAATCAGTCTCACGGATTTTGTAAGAAATAAGGTTTTAAGTAAGAAATTAAGTAGACTCATAGTTGTGGAAATTAATTTGGAAAATTAATTGTTTTGATTTGATTTTGTAGTATTTTCTTGTTATTTTGAAGAGCCAAAGGAAATGTTTTACGAAAACAAGGTTTATGGAAATTTAGAATTAATCCTAAAGTTTTGATTTTATAATTAGATTTTTATTTAATCCATGCATGTGATGTAATTTAAGAATTATATTCAATTTAGATACATTTTAGAACACCCATGATTATAAATAAAAGTTTTTGGTTAGAAATTGAGTTAAGTTGAATTTCTAAGAAATTGATTTGTGTAATTCATAGTTAAGTTGATTTTTGTTATTAATAATAATGGGATCTATTTGTATTACATATGTCATGGAATTTCAAGAGGTTGGGAAGCTTAATTTATATTTTAGAAATTGTGGGTTGATGTAAAGAAGATGAGTTAAAACTAGATTTGGACCATTGGAGCATGATTTTGAATGAATGATTTCTAATTGAAAGTGTTTACTAAATTATCCAATGGTTCTCATTTTTGTGTACCAAAAATACATATTTTGAGGCTTTGAATATCAAATATGAACTTCAATTACAATTTTGGAAATTTCAGAATTTGTGTTGTCCGCTCGAGCGAGGAAAGTTTCGCTCGAGCCTGAAAATCAAGCTCTTAGTAGTTTTTTCAAATTTTGCAGTCCGCTCAAGCGACCAAGTGGCGTCAAGCGGAGACCCATTTTCAGCATATTTTGAAAAATTGCATTTAGTTCACATTTTTATTCTCATCTCTTTTTAAGGCATTCTAGACATGATTTATGACTCAATAAGATTAATAAGCTACCAATCAACATAGATTAGTTAGTTGAAGAATGAATCATTGTGATCTAGTGGTAGTTGTTTAAAAAGCCAAGTAAAAGATCAATCTATTGGGAAAAGAATGCTTAGTAATGAAAGAATATGTGAAATAAGAACCCGGTTTATTTGAATGAGAAAGAATAAGCATAGTAGAACTTCAGACTGTTTAGACGGAAAAAGACTAGGAAAGTCAAGTTTGATCATAGGTGAGTA
>NW_021037935.1:0-20215 GCF_004153795.1 Camellia sinensis | reverse complement strand
GGGATGCTTGTCGGGTGGCCGGAGTTGTAGGCACTGCGTCGGCCCGTGGAGGCATGCTTGTGCAGAGCCTAGGCGTCGCAAGTTGATCTTGAGGCTAAGTTTGCTCCAGAAGCTTTTGAGTCGGCAGCCCCCATTGCCAACTAAGGGAATGCAGCGCGCTCCTATAATGCCCTGGGATGACCCGTACATCTCTCGTACACAAACTACCGCCCAGACATCTAGGCATTTTAGTGACTGGTCGCTTTGTGACGTGCCAGAGACCTTCTACTGAGGGAGTCGAACTTCACCGGTCCTTCCGCTTCCAACGCTACTTTACGTATGATAACTCATTTCTTACTGAGGGCAGCTCGGACTTCCACCTTGCACTACCCTGTTTATCTGAATGCCCTTTATCACTACCATCATCTGGATTCACCTGTTTCTCTCACAGGCATGATGGGATCTCCCATGTTCATATGCCCGGAGGTATTATGGAGTGAACTGATGAAGCCGAGCAGGATTGGATCGGATGACCTCTCGCCTCATCGGGTGTCCGCGGGAAATATGACAAGCGCCGACTTTGGGCCTTATTTCTACTTCGGTCTCTCACGGCATATAGTGCAGTCGTGCGACCTTCTCGGGCGCGATTTCCGATCGGCAAGATGATATTGGCGACACCACCGAAGCTCTATCCCATCTTCCTTCCTATAAGATAGACGATGGACCTCGGCCTACGACTCTCAGCCATGTCTCTACAGGGCTTAGGAGATATGAGTGTGTCCATCCCCTCTCTTACAACGAAATATGCGCGTGAAAATGGGACGCCGCTAATTCCGACATCTGTCTCGGAGGCGCCGTGCTTCTGAGCCTCTATACAGTCCAACCAGTGACGTTATAGTTTGGTTCGTGCCTGGGAGCTTTTCGCGGGATGAGTGAGCTCGAGACACTAGATGACTGATGGCAGTATACCCAGGCTTTCTTGATGTTTTCTTCTCAATACCACCTTTATTTTCAAACATGTGGAACACCGTAGGCATATATTCTGCTGAGCGCTCCTAGTGACGACTACCCGGGTGCTGCAATTTTATGCTTGCTGCATGGCAGGAGCTCCTGATGTGCCTCGCCACGCGCTCACGGTCGTACATGATCTCCATCTCGCCGAAAAAGAGTAAGAGTGAGGTTAGAGTTCTACTGGAGAGCCGTAGGACGGTATGCACACACCGCTTTTCGATTTGGGTATCCTTTTGTGTCAACTGATCGTGTTCAAAAGACTCCTGTGCTTTTCTGCTTGCACTTTCTGTGTCCTGTTACAGTGCCATCGCTGGCTTTCTACTTTTGCACCTTTTTGTTTCATATCTGTTCAGCATTGTGCTTTCTGCTTTGCACTTTCTATTTCGATATTATCTATATCAGTGCATGGACACCACTTCATCGTCGCTTGCTCTAGTTAATGGGTTTATGCCTACTTGCCCAGCCTCTAGCCTGATCGTCCTGAGAAGATTTCCCCTTGATGCGGATACTCGTTATTCACGATGGTGCAGCTGCTGTGCTTTTGGGATGGTATGGTGGCGGTAGTCGTTTGGAATCGGAGCCTCGACAACACACTTTCGCCTTCTTCTGGCGTGACTTCGACACATAATGCGACTGATGAGGATGTGTAACCCGAAACTCGACAGCATATTTGCTTTATGTAACAAGCCCGCGGGGACCTCGCCTACAGCCGGACTGCGCATTTGTCAGTTGACGCTTCTAAATCTGAACAAAGAGTCCAGAGTCCGTGCAAGATCGTTTTGAGAAAACAGATTTTATATGAAAGAAGCTGCCGAAACACATGGATCTGGCTGTTCGCCAGACTACAGATGCGCCATCCTCAAATGTTTTTTTAATTGGGAAATTTAGGGAAACCGCGTGACTCGGGTGCCAAAGGCCAGGTGTCCGTCATCACCAAAGTTGCCGGCTCGAACCACTTGTGTACGATCTGGGAAGGTCAACAATTCGTCCGTGTAGCACCCTCCGCTCGTGCTCGATCAACAACGCACCTCTGGCCTCTACCTAACCTGTAATCTATTTTTGAAAGACTCTGTGTGATTGTTCTTTACGCGTTCATGAGCGCCTTAGTCACATGTGATCCGCACAGCATACCAAATATAGACTGGATCGTCAGCAGAGGAATTGGAACAACAACATCATGATAATATGCTTTCTGAAACATGATGCTACTCGCAGGAGGCTGAAAACATAATTGATGATTATTTCCAATTCAGATAATCTAACCTTCACTCCACAGGCATTCAGGCAGTTATATCAATATAATGCAATTAGCCTCATATAAGCATGCTATTCATTGACATTCTCTCACACGTCAGGATGCAAGGTAGTGCTAAAGCATGAAAGAACTACCACTCGGTACTCCAGCCAAGAACAAATAATCTCATTAGGAAGGTCATGGCCATGAATCCTATAAGTATAACCAGAAATGCCCTAATGCAACCATGAAAAATGCAACTTATAGCTGAGGCCTCAGCACGGTTATTCTAGATCTGGTATTATGAAATGCTACAACTATCATGTATTCAAATTTAGAATTAAAAAAGTGGACAATGCATGTTAAGTATAGATGTGCTCCGATCGCTCGCGGGCCATGGCAATACAGATGAATGAATGCAAGAACAGCTGTCATACTGTGTATGCTAATTGTAACATGCCATATCTAACCATCCAAAAGCGATATAATAGATAAAGGAAAGAAAGACGTGGGGTTGGCAAGACATTACAATACACACATCAGCTGGCACACTTATTCAGTGTGTCTACTCGCCAGACGTCGCGTACAAGGATGTCTCCGAATAAGATATACAGTCCCGAATAATACAGTTTACATGACACGATAACAGTCCAATATGCATATACAAATTTGCTAATTAATTAGTATAAATTAACTAAGGAAAGCGGGTAAACTAGCATGCAACTCAGGGACTTTGTGTCTCTTACTAGGCTTTTTGTCTTGCTGTGTCTCGATGGATGATGCATGTTTCCGGGTGTTGCTTTTAGGCGCCCTAGGAGATCCACCGAGGATGCCCCGATTAGCCCTCTGTTTAGCAATGTTTCTGGGTGAAATGCGGCCAATGTCCGGAAAGCTCTGCTAGATTCTGATTTTGCTGCAAAAGAGAGCAGGAAAGGTACATACAGTCTGTTGAATATTTCACAGATATGATGCATGCCTCGATCCTCCGTGCCACCTAAGCTAACGCATACTCGAGCCATGATGGCCGAGAAGTCGACATTTGCACAATTAATGATAGTGAATGCCGACATGAAAAACATGAACAAGACCTAACATTTCCATCATGGTATGATCCGCCTGAGTGTCGGTGACTGGCAAATGAGACACTTCGCCAGTCTACTCTGAGCTACGAAATGCACTCGGTTATCCTCGTGCCCGGGTTAACTCCGTATCGCCCAAGCACAACACACATGCAATATGCATGACATGCAAACTAAGAAGTGGCAATCCTAACATACACCATACTATGTGAAAATGAGAGATGCCTCGAAAAGTCGCGACTGCACTACAGGCACGCAAACCGAGAAAATGACAGAATGCATAGTCTAAGATCACAATCTCAGTATGCCAATCTATGCTATGAAAATAGGAGATGCCATCGAAATGCCGAGCTACACGAACAGCACGCAAAACCGAGCGAAAAAAAAATGAAGGAATGCAAAATCTAAGATACAACCCTTAGATCGCGTCTATGCTATGAAAATGAGATGCCTCGTAAAATGCTGTGCACACGTGGCACCGGCATACACCGAGCGATTGGTATACGCAATGTAAAGACAATGCAAAACATGATTATGGGGCTGGCTATACCAAACAGTAGAGCGAGCCTCAGCCAACACTCACATAGAGATGCCGATGCGTGATGAATGAATATTGATGCTGCCTGCGATAATGCCTCGTGCACGCTACGGCCACGTGCAATAACCCGAGGGGCGATGACATACGCAGAGAATGCAAATACATGGAAAACAAAGATGACTGGGTAGTATCCACCAACATGAGAGAGCCTCACCACACTCAGCAAGGGAGTAATGCGGATGGATAGAAAACATGACGCCGTGTCCGTCCGAAATCGCGGCACGACGCACCACACCGAGGCGCTAGCCTGCATGCGCATCGTAGCCTGGCGTGGCAATCAGATCGATGGAAATGAAAAATGCAATATGGGCTTATACCACACATGAGAGGAGCCTCAGCCATCTCTCAACATAAGAAGCGATGTGATGAAAAAAACAAAAAAATAAAAAAAAAAAATAAAAAAAAAAAAAAATGAAGTGCCTCAAATATGCCGGCTGCACTACGCGGGCACGCAGAACCCGTGTGGCAATGACAGAAATGCGTATGCCGGAAGATGCAATTATCTATGGAGAAATCCGAGATGCTGCATTATACAACAGTCGAGAGAGCCTGCAGCCACACTCACAGTAGGATGTCCGAAGGTATGAAAAATGTAGCAAGTGCCTCGAAACATGCCGTGCACACAGGCACGCAAAACCAAGCAATGAACAGAATGCGATGCAAATGATCATGGGAAATGCGATATGGCCTGTTATACCAACATGAGAGCAGCCTCAGTCCATCACTCACATAGGATGTCCGGATAGGGTGGAGGGGGTGTGGAAAATGAGTGCTCGATAATGCGTGCACCCTACCTGGGCACGCAAACCGAGGGGCAATTGACAGAATGTCATATGCAAATGAATAGAAATGCCGATATTGGGCTTTATACCGAACATGAGAAGCCTAAGCCCACACTCACATAGGATGCCAAAGGCATTCGAATAATGGAGGGCTTCGAAATGCGGTGCACACGGGCACGCAAACACAGTATGCGATAGACTAGAATGCGAGCAAATTTATATGGAATTGGAAAAGCAATCCATTCTAATAGAATTCATGCACTAAAAATATGGGAAATACGTCTCGAAAATAGGCCGAAATAAACACTAAATGATGCATGGAAATTTTTGGTCCCCGAAATGCGGAATTCCCTAGGCACCCGATAATTGGCTTATAACGCTAATCCCAAGTATTGCACAATATGGACATTGTTAATGCCAAAGACCAGAAGCTAGCAGTCCCAAAAAAGGGCATTTTCACCATGTCTATAAACATGGCCAAACAGCAAAGCTAGTAGGGCGGTAATAGGCAAAATGGCATGCAAGAATTGGTGGGCAAGATGTGAGGGCGGCTCGGTACATGAAGCAAGTGATATAAGAAAAAATCCAAACTTGAAAAGAATCCCTTTCTTCACAACAACTCGATACAAGGTGACAAGAGAATATGCAACTTTCAAGTTTGATGGTAGTTTCTCAAAATCACGTATCACAAACATGATGATAACATGCAATTGATGCCAAAACGTTAACGAGCGTCAATAAAGTGGCCGCTTATAACATGGAGGTATGCAAATATTCACCAAAACAGCCAAAGACCTTAATAAAAACATGTAGAATGGGCCAAAATAGGGACCTTATTTCCAGAACTGTAAAATGGCCAAAAACAAAAAGCATGATAGGCTAACTAAACATGCCGAAGACATGGAATAAAAGCATGAGTATTTATAACATGCAAGTTGGCATGCACTGGTATGTCCCAAAACCACTGAAGGGGGCCTAAATGAAACATGAGTATGGACCAAAGATAAGCCACATTGTGTCAGACTGTTAAAAATGGTCCAATAGACAACAAGCGATGTAGCCCTGTCTCAATTGCATGCAAAAATGGGACCAAAAGAGGAGTGATTAACACGGTAAGTCAACATGGAAAGTCCATCAGAAGTGGGTGTTACGAGCGCCTTCTCTCAATGTTTGAAGTAGGGGCTCAAAAATAAGCCTTAATATCAGTTTAGCCAACATGTAAAAAACAGACCTTTACTCATGGGCTCATAAATAAGCATGCAAGATATACGAAACAATTATGGAAGACGGCACTCAATGAAGCAAGTGCATCATGGAGGGCTCAAACAGGGTTGAGCCCTTAATGAAAAGTGAAGCCACCTGAGCTCAAAAGATGGCCACTTTCAGTTTAGTCTGGAGCTTGAAACAAAAAAGCATATAGGGCTTACCCAAAGTGGATCAGAAAAAAGCGGTCAAAAGAGTTAGAAATGTTACTCACCCTTGAAGACGTCAAGTTTTGCCTTGCTTCTGACCGATGTTGCACCGCACCTTTAAGCCTCCTGCAGAGCCCAGCTCCTTCCTTGTTTGTGCGCAATATAATTGACAGTGGATCGTATGAGCGTCTCGTAAGGTGCTCTGAGAAGAAGAATCAGGTGTATAGGGATCATGGAAGTTTTTCTACGGAAATGTGGAGAGGATGAAGCAGGGGATTTGTATGATGGCAAGCTTGAAGACAATTTTTTTCTTATACGCCAACAGTGTGCATTATTAGCTTGCTGGTTATAAGGGCAAAAAAGGGGGTGTAAAGGTGGCGGGAAAAGGAGGGCAAACTTTCCCCCCACAAAAATAATTCCCCCGGATTATTGATATTTTCTGGCGGCGGATAAAGCTCCACAGCTGTAAGTGAAAACAGCTGCAAGGATCTCGGCAGGCCAGTTACTTTGGCTGCAGGGTGGCGGCCGCATAGTCAACTAAGCGGCTGCTCATAGCAGATGGTTATGTGGCCCAGCGGCCAACCACATTGCATGGTGTCCTACCCATTTGTGTTTAACATCACACAATGTGTGTCATAAAGTGTTCAAGAATTCGGCTGCCAAAGGCTTCCAGCATTAGCCACGGGAAGAGAGCGCGTTCAAAAGAGGGGTCAAACCCCTTGAATTAATGGCTGCCAGCCAGTTTTTTAAGGGTCTCTCCCATGTGTGTCTAGCGGATCACAAATTATGTGGTGTGAAAGTTTCAAGAAGATCCCCAAGGTGAATTAACATTTAGCCCGGTAAGGACGAGGGTTCAATAGTGGTCTAAAGTTGTAGATTAGCGTGGCGCTGTGCGCCGAAGCGCGCCCATATTGTAATATAGGATCCTCCCTATAAGTGTGTACTTGCACAGAATACAAGTGTTGAAAGTCTCAAGGAAGCACTGTCCCGCGAAGCGTGTTCAACGACCTCTAGCCCGGAAGTTGTGAATAAAACGGCGCCGCGGAGGGCCGTCGGAGGAATGTATAACTGCGTGCGGCCTGCATATCTAATTACTAGCCTTTCCACTCTTCTGGCTCGACCTCCCCGCGTGATTAAAACAGAGGGTACGTCCTGCCAAAAATGAATTGAAAACCGGTGCAAAACGATATGCTCGGAGACCAAAAGCGCAGTTTCGCAGGTCCCAAATAATGCGGCTGTTAAGCACCGAAGAGTGACATCCAATCGGGCACCGAAGTAGGTCCTTCTTAAATACCCCAGATGTCCTTCAAATAGGCGAAAATATATTAGGACAGTATGTCGCAAAACGCGCGGCTAGCAATAGGAGATGAGTTAGGCGTTGGTCCCGAACCGATGAGGCACGCTCGATCGGCCGCCTGGACGGCTTCGAAAACGAAAACCTCTCAGACTTCCGAAATTGGAATGAAATGGCCTCACGGTCCACCAATGTAGGCCCGGCTACGACATTGAGAGATGGCTCACGTGGTACTCCTCCCTCCCCTCACGCAAAAATGAAACAAAGAAACCGTATGCCTTGCTGTCGCAAACTGCAGGTAAGAGTACAAAAGAGGGTTTCGGAAGCCGGAGGCAGGGCTCACGGCCGCAACTCTGAAACTTCTGAACGCAGCACGATTGAGTTGCAAACATCACCAAGCGCTCAATCACCGAGTGACGTCTGAGTCTTAAAGTCGGTCAAAAATGGGGTGTCTACACTTTACTACCGCTCTGATTCATACTTTAGCAACTGATGGCAACTAACAATCTGTACATTCTCTGCTTGCAGATCACATGGCAGCCCTGGGCGACGATGCCGGCTGGTGTGAGGGACTGGGCCATATCTTGATTCTGAATTTTGCTAGAGGGCCCAGTCTACCGGGCCTAGTTTTTGAACGAGCTATTTATACACCAAACCATGGGCTCGCCCGATCCGGTTGTTCTGATGCCACCCTTAACGTCCATAAGGACAGTAGATAGCCTGCCAGTTGATGCCAATCATCTAGTTCATAGTGGGCCTAGATGCTGACTTCTTCATAGTAGAGGGCGACTACGCGACATTCATCCAGACTTGTCTTATGCCCCCTCTGATAGGCATTCGCGCAAGTGACGGAGCAAGAGCTCCTGTGACGGGAGAGACGACTCGGGCGACCAGGGCTAATACTAGAAGGGCCCCTCCTATTGAGGAGATGACTGATTGGCCAAAGATTTTCACTGTACTTACATGTTGGCAGTTAACTGGAACTGTCTACAATATTCTGATCAAGCCGGCAGAGGCAGGACATAGATATATCAGAGCTCGAGGCGCCTCAGGTATCGACCACACTTTACAATTTGTACCCCACATTTCCATTTCAAATATGTTTATTCCAGATATTGATCAGTCAAATGCATTTGCAGGCATCTACAGAGTATACAGAGAGCCTCCTCGAGCTGGTAGCTTCTCTGATCAGCATGGTGCAGAGGAGAGAGACGTTGCTTGGTCTCCACGGTATTTAGGTAATTTCCTCAATTTCAACGTACATTCACTACTAGGTCTGTTGTGCACCACACTACCATATTCCCACTGATACATCGGCACTTCTGCTGTAGTCTTCCCCAAACTACACTGCCACACTACATTGGCACATTGTACTCATACTGTATCTGGTTCTTGCATGACACTCATTCTGTATACTATGCATGTATCTGATAAACACACTGTAGCTAATATGTTGACAACTGTTTTTCCAGATTCCATCTACACCGAGGACACCAGTGGCAACAGCAGCTCTAGCACCGGTAGCACCTCCTCCAGCTGTAGGGAGGAGAGAGAGAGGCATGACCAAGCTCATGGCCGGGACGTATGCCATGGTCGAGGCAAGGATAGCGGTACCCGAAGCCGGAGTAGTCCCTCAGAGCCCACTTTGAGTGATAATCATGTTGAGACTAGCGACTCTAAGGAGGCAACAAGTCAACATTCTAAGTCATATGAGAGTGGAGATGATTGTAACTTGAGTTTTTCGCACCCCTTTTCGGAAGCTTGGAATAAGCCCTACAGTTCGGACTCTCGCGGTTCTGAATCTAATCTCACAAGTGCAATGTGAAATT
This sequence comes from Camellia sinensis, assembly GCF_004153795.1. NCBI lineage: Eukaryota > Viridiplantae > Streptophyta > Magnoliopsida > Ericales > Theaceae > Camellia > Camellia sinensis. The sequence goes on along the minus strand of NW_021037935.1, from coordinate 10,997 downwards.
GATAAACACCAAAGAGTCCAAATCCGGTAAATCATTTTGTAAAATCGATTTTGAATCAAAAAATGCCAAAGTTGGACTGCATTGCCAGATACAGAGTCACCACTTAAATATTTTATTTTGGGAAAATTTGGGAAACCCATGACTCGTGCCAAAGGCCACGTGTCCATCATCACCAAAGTTGCATCAGCTCGGGAACTTAGATACGAGAGGGGAAGGTCATGAATTGAGCACCCCCACTCGTCCGATCATAGATCGGCCTCTACTAATCATGATATGATTTTTATGTGTATTATATGCCCTTGTTCTGGTTATTAGGCTAGCATTACTATGTGATGCGCACAAGCAAGTATAAACTAGTTTGCCTGAATTGGAATAACTCAATTTCATGTTTATTTTGTGAAAAACGTTTGAATTTGCCACTTCAAGCGGGCTTAAAGTTTGCAAATACACCACTCAACAAAATGTACATTCATTTAATTGTTCCAATTCAAGCAACAAGCCTTCATCCACAGGCATTCAGGTAGTTTAACAAGTAAGCATTTAGCCTCATGGCAAGCATGCTAATCACGACAATCACTCACACTCATGTAAGTATGCTAAAGCACTAAACACTCACCTAGTACTCCAAGCTAAGATAAAACAAAAGAGTTAGAAAAAAAAATGCATGATTCCCAACTAGGCCAAATGTCTAATGCATCACATGCGATATGCAATTTAATAGGCTCGGCTACTAATATGGCATGTTATTCGCAACAATTTGATAGCATGCGTTTAAACACGTATTCATCGAATGTATTTAAACAACAATGCAGTTTGAATGATGCGCCGAGCCTCAGTACATGCAAAATAAATGAATGGATGCAAACATGCGATATGCTAATTGAAATGTGATACTCCTAATCTAACCATCGTAAGTGGATAAATAAAAGGGAGAAAGACGTGGGGTTGGAAGACATGCACATTATTACATTACGCTCCCACGAAGGAGAGTCCGAATGAATAACTAAGCTAAGCTAATTAGGCTAATTAAGCTAAACTAATTAAGCTAACTATTACAAACCAAATGAAATAAATTGCTAAACTAATTAACTAATTATAACAACACTGAATTAACTAGCTAGTAAGCTAATTAAATTACACAAATGCAAGTTAGCTAAGTAATTAAAGTATTTAACTACTTTTCCATTACTCTACCTCGGGAATTGGAAGATGTGCATGTGCATGCGCATGCTCAGATATCACCCAGAAAAGACCTCCGTCTTGCTCCCAAAAGCCTCTGTTTGCATAGTTGAACATTTCCAGAACCATTTTGCTCCACCTTACCAACTCTCTGCTGAGATTTGCATCAGTGGCCAGCCGGCCACTGGTAAAGACTTTCGGCCACCTGTCGGCCATGGAAGTAGCCTACCGGCCATGGATAGTGGCCTACCGGCCACTAATGCACTAGTCCATCTTGCTGCAACAATCTGAAAGAAGGCATTCTCATAGATTGTTTGCTTGTGTGCACAAGCAAGTATAACTCAATTTCACACTTAGGCAAACAAATGACTTGAAACCACTTTCAAAGCAAAATTAAAAGCCAAGAAAGGAGCGAGGTTGCAGAGATTATACTTGCTGAAATTAAGCATAAAAAGCCCAAAATAAGTACTATCAACTCAAACAAGTGGTGTCTAATGGCCTAAAACACCAAGCTTATGAGGACTATTACACTATAAGCATGCAAAACATGAATCAAATGACTTAACCAACCCAAAGCAGAGTTCAAACAATCTAAATTAGAGGCTAAAACATGCTAGAATTAAGCCACAACAAGCTAGAAAAATAAGCTAACACATGGCACCAACTAGGCTAGCAAACAAGACACAAGGAGGGGAGGCTAACCCCTCCAAATTTGAACTTCAACACATGATTTTCACCACTGAAAAAGCTCTGAAATTCAGTGTTTAAAAGCTTGGAAAAAGATAGTTTGAAAGTGGGAAACACAAGTGGAAAAGCCTTACAAACAAGGTACAAAGAATGGTGAACCACCCCCTACATTAAAATGGCTTCAAACCACAAATTTTAGCCCACTTTGATAGAGTTTTTATAGCCCCAAAACAACTCAAAAATAGTGGAAAAAGATAGGAAAACAATTATGCAAAGTAAGCTAACAAGGAAAATATTATACCTCTTGAAGAGAAGAGTGATCCTATACAACAATTCAACCTAAAACTAACTTCTAGAGCTCCTAGAAGGCCTCAAGGAACCTCAGCTTAAAGGTGATCAAGTTTGGTTAAGGAAGTATAGGCAAGAGTGTAGTGTAAGTAGGCAAAAGTGTAGAGAAATTGTAGAGAGAGAGAGAATTATAGAGAGAGGAAAATTTTTGAGTCTAAAATTTTCTAACCTCAAAACATGAGAGAGGGGGTCCCTATATATAGAAAACATGAAATCTATACATGGAGATCCAACCCTCCACGTGTGGATAGATACAAGCATTTGTGCAAACACCTGGCACAGCTGGCATAAAATATCTACAGAAAACACTAGTAGTCGGTCGGCCATCAGTGGTGGCTGGCAAGGCATCATTGATGGTTGGCAAGGCACATCAATGGCTGGCAGACCAAAAATAATGGTCAGCAGCCTCTAGGGATGGTCGGCAGGGCACCAAAGATTGCAGGCTGGAAAGACCAAAGCATGGTTAAAAAATGAGACAAAAATGATGCAGGGTTTGAATGGCTCAAAGCTGTGGCATTCCGCAGAAGACTTTGAGCACTCAACGAGCGAACAGACTCATCATCAAGCATACCTGCAAGGACATCCAAGTCGTAAGAGCCATCAAAATGGGGTGTCTACAATGATGATGGTAGCTCGGGGTCCGGGAGCAAAGATGACACCGAGGCGGGCTTTAAGGCAGGGAACGGAGATGATATCGATTGTGGTTCAGAGTCTGATTCTAACAAAGGTGTTGATGGAGACAGTGCCCCCGAGTCCCCTCCGATGAAGAGGACGAAGAGGGCCTCTCAAGCTTGAGATGACTAGCGCCAATTTTTTTGTGCTTTTTTCTCAGTTTCTTTTTGTTTAGTAAAATTAGCACATGTATAGCTTCAGATAGGTTTTACTTTTGCTCTTGAAACTTGTACTCCTCTTTTGTAAAAACCATGATCGGAATAAAACCTCATAGTTTTTATGAAAAGTGTTGTGGTTTTTTGAATCATGAGCACTATATTTGCATGAAATGGACATGGAATTGAATTGAAAATGAAAACTTGCATTGGCACGATGTTCTTAATCGGGTAATGAGACAACCAACGACCAAATACAAAACACAACTCGACAAGCAAAGCAAAAACACCTCAAACATGGTGTAGACGTCCCCGAACATCCCGGGAGGGAATCCCGTTTTGTTTGCTCTGGGCTTACTACAGTTCGGACTCAAATTGTCACGGTTCTAAATCTGAACCAAAGAGTCCAAATCCAACAAATCGTTTTGGAAAACTGATTTTTGTAAAGAAATGTCAAACATGGACTGCTTTGCCAGATACAGAGTCGCCACCTAAATATTTTATTTTGGAGAATTTAGGAAACCCTGACTCGTTTGCCTTAGGCCACGTGTCCGTCATCACCAAAGTTGCCTCGGCTCGGGAACTTGGGTACGATTGGGGAAGGTCAGCTATGAGCACCCCCGCTCGCCCGATCAAAGATCGGCCTCTACTAAACATGATATCTTGTTTTGAAAACATATGCGTTCTTATTCCGGTTAATTAGCTAGAATTTACTATGTGATGCGCACAACACATAAGTATAGACTAGATCGCCTAAATTGGAACAAAACATTTCATGTTTGTTTTGAAAACAGTTTGCTACTCGCAAGTAGGATAAAAGACAGATTTTTCCACCCTCGAGTGGGCTTAGAAAAACATGGTTTTGCCACTATTTAGTGGGCTTGAAACTCACAATCAATGCATTTTTCCCAATTCAGATAATCCAACCTTCACCCACAAGAATTCAGGCAGATATATCACATAAGCACATAGCCTCATGGTAAGCATACTATCATGGCAACACTCACACACATGCAAGGATGCTAAAGCGTAAATGCTTACCGAGTACTCCAAGCCAAAACAGAAACTAGTTAGTAATCAAATGCATGATCCTAGTTCATGTTAAGATGGCTAATGCAACACATGCAAGATGCAACTACAATAGGCTCGGCTAATCTAAGAATGGCATGTGAAATGCTACAACTCGATACACATATTCAAGTTGGGATGGAAATACTATGCAGTTAGTATAATGTGCTAAGCCCGGTGCGTGCAAGACAAATGTATGGATGCACGCATGCATAGCATAAGGTATGCTAATTTAAACATGCCCTAGTACTAACCATTGAAAGCAGGTAAGTAAAAGGGAGAAAGAAGTGGGGATTGGAAGACATACACACACTCACACACACTTATTACACAATTGCCCTCGCTCAGAGGGTCTGAAACAATAATACAAGCCAAATAACAAATCAACTATCCTAGTCCATTAATTATTACAAACCCTCTAATTAATAAATTATTTACAAAAACAGCCTAAATATGAAACTAAAGAGACAGCCGCAGCTCTGCCTCGGAATGCGTAGATGATGCATGCTCGATTTGCCTTGTTCGGAAACCCGATACCATGCCACTGTTGCCTCTGTTTATACTGCCCTGCTCCTCTGAAAATTATGAAAATCCTGAGGTTGCTTCTGAACTGCTCCTTGAGCATTGTGGAATGCCACCGGCCAAGGAATAAGATAACCGGCCATGGGAATATGCTCATCGACTAAATATTGGGCCATCAACTGGACACTGATGATCGGTCGGCACTACAAATGGCCAGCCGGCTATTTCTTCCTGCAGAATCCTGCAGTTGACAGCAGCAAAGAACAAGCAGTGTATGGCATGGAATTTTCAAGCAAATGTGAGCATGGCCACACTCCCTATCATGCAATGGACTCAAGAAAGCATGGCTCTCGACCCTCGGGCCATCAATTATGCATTTTGATGCATGATGGCCTAAAAGGCCAAGTTTGCCATTCAATGTAAATGCATGCACAAAAGAAATGAATGCCTCATGCCCTATCATGTTGAGGTCAAGGGCATTGGCGACCGAGGTGTGAGACGTGTTTCGTCACTCTAAGTACGAACACGCCTTATTCCTCAAGTTTGGTTTGACACCCCAAACCAAACAAGATGCAATGCATGTATGCCATATACAATGCAAAGTGATGCAACTCATGCAAGGCAATATGAGCATGCTAAGCTAATGCAACATGACGCTACTTACTCATGCAAGCTAAACTAATGCAATATTAACATATCAAGCATACAACAAGACTATGTGATGCACTTAGCTAAACAATATGCAAACATGCAAACAAGATATAATGCAAGCATGCAACTAATGTAATGCAACATTCATCATGCTAAGCATGCAACTATATACAAGGGTGGTCTTAAACTGAAATGGGGGGCCTAAGCCATGCCCCAAAACAGTGGCCAAAAGTGGTGGAAATGGTGGACAAATGCTCATGCAAACAAGCATACCAATGGGCATAAGACTAAGGCATAAAAAGGAACCAAAAACAGAGTTTCTATGCATCAAAATATACCCCAAAACCCACTGATATGGCAGCCCCAAAGACTTAAACACATAAGCATGCACAATGGCTTATATATGGAGCATAGGATCACATCTCTTCAAAGCATTGAAAGGATAACAAAATGCAAACATGTGAGCATAAAACATGGACTGAAATGACCTAATAAGTGATTCCAAATCACTGAAATAGCCAAGAAAATGCATGCTAATGACTCACACACCCGATGCCAACATGCTAGAATGCAAAGAGACTATACAAAGCATGAAAGGCATGACCAAATCAACACCCAACAGACCTCAAGGATGATGAAACATGACCAAAAACTTCACAAAGCTAGGCAAAAACATGCAAGCATGATGGTCTAATGGCAAGATGCACTTTTAGGCAAAATGGGGGAATACAAGGCAAGCATGCTACCATTATGAGCCAAAAACATGGACAAAAGAGACACAAAGGGTGAGGGGTGTCCCTCCCCTATGAAAGACCTCAAAACCTCTTCTTGACCACCGAAAATCCTCTGGATTTCAGTGGTGAGAAGACCAACACACGAAGGTATTCAAAGCCCAACCAAAGAAGGCACAAAAGGGCCAAACAAGGCCTAAGAGGGGGAGGTCGACCCCCAACACCAAAATGACCTTAATGAAACCTCTTAAGCATGCAAATACAAGACTTTTTTCAGTTATACACAAAGTTCAAAACAGCATGCAAAGGGGGGTAAAAGCTAATGCAAGATTGGGGAATATAAAGCACTAGTGTTACCCTTGAAGAACACTTCAAGAACAGCATGTCCAGCCCCCTTCTTTTGATCAAAACCAGCTCAAAACTTCAAGAACAAACCCTCAACACCTCCAAAGTCGAAGTATGGTGTAATGCTATGTGTCTTAGTGCAAAACTAAGAACAAAACACACTTTTTGGCCAAGACTAAGTTTCCAAGGAAAGCTATTAAAAGGGATCAAGGCTTCCTAAAAAAGCCAAGGCAAAGGGGCTAAGGCTTCCTCAGGAAGCTGGGACAGGTGTCCAAGCTTCTTGGGAAAGCTAAGACAAAGGTCTAAGCTTCCCCAAGAAGCTAGACCAAAAGGGTGCAAAGGGTGCAAATTCCTCCATACACGTGTATGGAGGACAGGTCCGTGCACTCCAGCTAGCACAGCTGGCATGCATAATGCCTGAAAAAGGCAAAAAGGTGGTACCGGCCAAAAAAGGAGACCACCGGCCAAATGCATGGTCGGCCGACCACACAAAATGCCGATGCACCTCAAATAAGTGCCGACCGACCAAACATTTGGTCGGTAGGAAAAAGGAAAGGCCGGTGACTTTATGCCACGGCCGGTGGGTTTCAGGGGTGGCTAACAAGCCTCTTCCCACCCTCAGAAGCACAAACACAAGTCCCTGGTGCAAAACCAAGCACAGAACAAGCAAGTTAAGAGATCCTGAGGCAAGGTGCGCGGTCGAGGCCTCCGGGAACTCAAAACAAACACGAACATGGATGATCACCGAGCGTTCGAACGGTGACGTCCAAGTCTTGAGGACGGTCAAAAATGGGGTGTCTACAGCAATAACGGCCTCCAGTTCGGCCACCTTCCCCTCGAGTTGAGCCTGTGTCCCAATAGCAGCCTCCTTCGATTTTTCAGTTGAAGCGACAATCTTGTTCAAACGAAATGCTTCCCTCTCCGCAGTTTGGCGTCCTTCTTTCTCGCAAAATGCATGACAATGCACAGAGCCGAGCACAACTTATGATCATGCAAAGAAAGCTGTAACGAAGCATATACATACAATAAATGCAACAGTTTAAGTAGACTAATCATAAATCCAACTACATTACAATGCAGAAAGGATGTAAGAGAATTATGTAATTCTCGCTACGTTTCACGCAGAGAATACAATACCTGTGCGGTTCGCCTGGTCATTCCAGCTTCAGATGAACCGTACATACAATATCATGCCTGTAAGAAAAAAGAAACTTAACAGGTACAATATTGTTAGCAGTATGCGTAACAATGCAATTGAAAAGTGCGTGACAATGCAAGTCGAATAGGGCGCATAACAATGCGATTCGAAATAAGCATAATCAATGCTATGAAAGCACAAACACATGTAAGTAAAGAACACGTGACAATGCGCACAATGCGTGAAGATATAGACACATGTAAGTAAAGCACACGCGACAACGTGCACAATGTGTGAAGATGTAGACACATGTAAGTAAAGCACACGTGACAACGCATACAATGTGTATAGAAGAAACTTGAACACATGTAAGTAAAGCATAATGCGACAACGCATGCAATGTGTATAAAAGGGAACTTGAATACATGTAAGTAAAGCATAACGCGACAACGAATGCAATGTGTATAAAAGGGAACTTGAACACATGTAAGTAAAGCATAACGCGATAAGGCATGCAATGTGTATAAAAGCAACTTGAACACATGTAAGTAAGGCATAACGCGACAACGCATGCAATGTGTATAAAAGGAACTTGAACACATGTAAGTAAAGCATAGCACGACAAAGCAATGCAATACAGCATAATTGAAGCGATTTGTGGAATTCGTAAGATGTATAAAAGGATACGAGGAAGGATACTCTTTGCGCGCATCGAGCATCACACATAAAAGACACGGCTTGAGGTCAACTCGAAGGTCTACCAATGTTCCAAAGTGCACTTTCTTGCATTGTCTTGAGTAATGAAGGTGACAAACCACATAATTGACCCGAATCAGGACGCGGGATGTGCATTGTCCGAAAAAGGGGGGGTTACCGGTATCAATCCCGATACTCTGCTGCCCTGCTCTCCTTTTGCTTTACTTTCCTTTTTTACTGTTAGTTTTAAGCACATTGCACTGCCTCAGACAGGTTTTACTTTTTCAAGACTGTGTATTTTTGCAAAGACATGATGGAAATGAAACAGCTATTTTGTTCAAAAAGGTATTACATTTGTACTTTCTACGCATCGCACCGCATGGCATCACATAACAATGTGAATGAAATTGAACTTCGTTTGAAAATTAAGCACTTGCATCGTAATAATCAGGTAGTGAACCGACTTACAACTCGATAAGCAAATCAAAGAAACTCGATAAGCTAACCAAGTGCGAGTACAACTCGATAAGCAAAGCAAAGACTTAAAGAGAGTGAAATACAACTCGATAAGCAAATATACAATAGCTCGATAAGTCAATAGGCGTGACTCCGCAAAATCAATCACTAAAGACGCTAGAAGTGGAACCAGTCACAAGTTTTCAGCATTTTCAACAGATGGACAAACTCCGAGGATAGGAGGGAAGGCCATCGGCCAAATAAAGAGGTCACCGGCCAGAATAAATGGCCACTGGCCATTATAACTAGCCGATCGGCCAAACATGGTGGTCGGTCAGCACTATTTATGGCCGGTCGGTCAAAAATGGCAAGAACCACCAGAATGTTGACACCTGTCCTCCACCTACCTTATCCTCTACAAAAGGCCTCAGCTTCATAGTTTTTCTCAATTCAACACTGATTTGCTCCAAATGGAAGAGTTTCTTGCATAGAATCTCATGGCTTGGATTGCCAACTTGGACGTCTCGGAAAAGCTGAATTTCCGGGGCTTCGACATAAATGCACTATTCACTGTGAGTCATATCCCGCTGCACTTTCCGTTGCTTCATGCTGTGGCGAGGTTTTGGAACCCGGTAACACATGTCTTTAGCTTTGGCAGGCAAGAGGTATGTCCTACCTTCGAGGATTTCCAAGCTTTGATGGAATCTGAGCGTAACGAAGAAGTCTTGCCTCAGCTTCGTTTCGGCCACACCCAAGCCTTAGGGCGAATGTGTGGGCTCACAATGCACGATGCTCGCCCCTTGATTTGTGATAGAATGCTGGATGTTCCGAGTTTGATTTGCCGGTTTTCTGATGTCGGCGACCGCGGTGACTATCATTGGCAAGGCTTTCAACGATATGCCCTTTGTTTGTGCATGCTATCTCATTTCTTGTTTGCTTCGGGCTCCAGAGGATCTAGTGTCCAGTTGATCGAGGTTGCCCAAGGGTTGAACGAGGGCAAGAGCTGCATTGCCATGATATTGGCTGAAACATTGATGGGCTTGGACGCTTTCCATCGCCGAGAAACGACCAGATTTGCGGGGAGTCCACTACTACTGCAGGTAATGTTTCCCACCCAATCTCACATATGTATTGCTCACATCACTCGTCCCTCAGGCTCGGTTTTTCTCACAAAACCCTTTTCTCACTTTTCTCTTATCATACATCTCTCTATTCTTTATTCTCTCGTTTTCATCCCTTCCCAAGTGTGGTTGATGGATAAGTTGCAGATTGTGGACTCTTGCCCAGCGTACTCAGCTCGCGGCTACTTTTTCCGGCAACGCCTAGTCGATGCCCTTGATGAGGAATGGTGGTTTGATTAGATGTGCAGCTTGTCTGCGGACCGTATTGCTTGGCGGTGCCCTTGGCTCAACCTACCGACAATGAGTTACAGCATGTCCCAACAGACCAGGATTCAGTTGATTGGCTTAACTCACTGTTTGTTCTACTTCCCATTCCGGTTTCGGCGCCAGTTCGGCCATGACCAGATTTGCCCGCCAGAGGAAATAGAGTACCCAACTGCATTTTCGGTCCAAGGCGCACAACTTGCCCGATATACCACGGCATGGGGAACTAGAGAGCTCCTGGCCCCCGCTTCCACTTTCAGTTGCACTTTGTCTGATGAGTGCATAGATTGGCTCAATAAAGAGGCACAGATTGGGCCCAGCTTGGCATCAAAGGCTTCGACCAGCTCTGGGAGGGGGCGCAGGAATACCTGACTTATCTATGCCCCGGATTTATTACTTTATTAGTACTTTCAAGTTTTCTTTATGAATGTAATAAAAAGCAACTTCAATTTGTATGCAAGAGCAGGAGAACTCTGTATTGAAGTCAATGAATTTGAAGGTTGTGGGTACTGAAAATTTTCCGCTTTGGTCCAAAAATGGTCTAAGTTGTAAAAAGATTAATTTTGAACAAAGTCAACTTTTATTAAAACTTTTCAAAACCATTTTCGATATGGATCAGAACTGGACACACCTGAGATCGGTCACTGAGATGCACAACCCCAGATCCTAGCAACTGGAAAGTTGCCCCTAGTCTAAAAAGTACTGCACCGGAGATCAAAACTGGGCTCTTGAACGCTGACTAGACAAAGATGGCCGAGATGATCAAATGGACAAAGTTGATCGGGAAAAAGTTTATGGCTGAACTTCAGGATGAAGTTGCCTACGTATCCCAAAGATAGGAATCAAGCCTTACATAGTTCAGGCTCGAGTTCACTCGAGTATTTTCACTCTCCTTTTGCACTCTAACTTTTGCCAAGCCCGCCCTTTGCGGGTTTTCAACCTTGCGAGCTCAGTTTTTATGATT
>NW_021037932.1:0-10419 GCF_004153795.1 Camellia sinensis | reverse complement strand
TGTTCTTGAACCCTCTTCCTACACATATATAGTTATTATATATATATATCATTTAAAGATTCACTCAAGCAACAACGAAAGAGGACACTGCAAGGACAATTAGATTAATGTAACAGTCGACTAATTTTAGTGTACAAAAAGCCAAACCAGTATTATATCCTGGAACAAAAAACTAATTGAATTCAAAGTCTATTTGTCTAATTTTATGAAATATATGAATCTGTTTTAAGATTGTTGTATAAATTGTGTAATTAAACAAAATAAATAAATTCATATTTAACAATAAATTCCATAACATATACAGTGATGACAAAATACATTAAGAACTAGAAAACTGGTAAAGAAAGCAAAACGAAGTCTATGTGATACCACATTGTCCTTAAACACTCAACCATAGGCGTGTTGAAGGTGTAATGCAGAAGCACCTTCTGTTAAACATTTGGCGAACTGACAATGGTAGCACTCTCTCACCAAGAAGAATAAAATTCTAAAAGAAAACTTTTAACACAAAAGAAGAGCAAAACTTGTTTGGTGTAGAAGAATGAAGGAGAGGGTCTCCTTTTATACACGTGAGGGACTCTAACCTTTTTGTTGAACAAAAATACTAAGCAGTGGGAAAAGAATTTTTGGACTACTTTATAATCCTCAATTTGAATTGGTTTACGTCGTTTTTTTTGAAGCAATTGTTTGCGTTGAGTTGTATTGTCGTGTATTTACCAATGTGTGTGTAAGCAAGTTTTATTTGTTTTTTTTTACATTGCTTGTATGTGGTTAGCAATTTTCCAAATTGCATGTAAGTTTGGACCGTTGGTTGGTAACCCTAGTTCACCCTTGGAAAGGTTAATCTAAAATGCTTCGCAGGATAGGAGTCAACAGTCTTGAAAGTTTGTCAAAATCAATAAATCCTATATGTGACCCTTATCGGGTTGACCATGTTTGATTTCGTACGGTTAAGTGGTGAGATCTAGTTTGAATAAATTTCAAATGGATTTTCTAGTGTAAGTTTAGTGTTTGGAAAAACAGAATAATGAAATTCTGTTGTGATTTTTCAGAATAGCTTCAAGGTGATAACAGAATGTTGTTCCACTTGCCAACGCTAAAGCCTTGCAAGATCTAAAGGAAGACTAGAAGAGATCCAAGTGGATTAAAGGAAATCATTAAGATGTGCGAAGATAATAAAAAACAATTCAAGAAGCGTTAGTTATGCTTTGTGTCAGTATAACACTAGGACACAAAGCAAAGATGAACACTCGTTGGTGGGTGAAGTATATTTTGATTGTTTTATTCCAAATGTATTTGTGGCTCTTAGTGAGTAACAATAATCACTGATTACAATGATAGAAAACCGATGGTTCCTAGGAAGGTTAGACCACTGGCTACACTGTTATGAATAGTTCCTAGTATGTAAACAGATACTAATCACATGTCAAGACGTGATGGTTCTAGTTAGTGGAGGCCACTGATCATAGTTCAAAACTTAATGATTCCTAATGTAATATGAAGAGTCTGTTTCAGATCCTATGTCAAGACGTTGTGATTCCTGTAGTAAGTGACTATTGTCACAAGTTAAACATTGTGATTCTTGAAAAAATCTATGATGGTGCTAAGAAATAGAACCTTAGAATAACTACTGTTCATGTTTGACGTCCGACAGAACTATGTAAATACTGGACCTGTGTTTTCTTAATCAGTAAAAACTTGTAGGCTTCAGAAAGTGATAGGTTGGAACAAATATATTTGGGTGCCTTTCGTTTGATGACATTCTGGGAATGTATGTACTGTAATATGATTTTGAGAGTTTCATATCTTATTGACAAAGGAATTGTTTAAAACCTGTAGGAATTTTTGAAAAAGGACAAAAGTTTTGTATAAGTTCTACAAATATTAGGGGTATAGGCAAAATGTGGTAAATACCTAAACCCAAGAGGTTAGGATAAGCCGTAAAACCCATTGACTTTGTACTTCAATGGTATGCACAAATATAACAGTGCATATTGATTTTGTGTTTTTAAGTCTTACTATTCCAGATAGTACATAGAATATTATCATGACTGAAATTGCATCTTTCTTGAAAATGTGTTTCCTTTGTCGTATCCAAGAAGGGGTTCGAGTTCTATGAAATGTTGAGGTGACAATTTATCACATAGGATGATCAAGATGAGGAAGGTAGATGAGCCAAGGAGTAAAAGGGCTAGGACCGCAAAGTCGTTTTGGTCCGAGTCTTGACTTATATGTTAGAGGGAGAACCTCAACTTTCTATGAAAAACTGCGACTTTCATTTGACCAGTCCTTGTGTGGGGAAACGAAGCAAGTTAAGAGTGAGATTTTGACTCCCGTCTTAACAGAACATACTTTGAGAGGTTGGTTGATCTACTCTAAGCAGTAAAGGCTGAGAGAGCAAGTGGATCTTTAGAAGAAAGGTTGAAAGTAGATGGATCAATTGATGAGTACAAGCTAACTAGTTATCAAAATGATACAGGCGCGAGAGGACCTAATACTTTGATACGTATTCACCTGTGATTAAGGATTTCATCTTTCGCAGTGGTGATTGCGATATTCGGCTTTACGTGGTCTGGAGTACATTCAGATGGATGTAAAGACAACTTTCTTAAATGGAGATTTGAATGAAGGAAATCTACATGGAGTAACCCGAGGGGTTGTGTCAGCTCCAGAACAAAATAAGAAAGTCTGTAAGCTTGTCAAATCATTTTATGGTTTGAAGCAAGCTCTTAAAACAATGGCATGAGAAGGTTTGTACAATGCTATATTGTCAAATGGGTTTCAAAATCATGGAGTGTGACAACTGCATATATGTCAAAGACACTGATAGAGGTTATGTCCATTTTGTGTCTATACGTTGATTGACTTACTCATTGTTGGTAGTAATGATGAGATGAGTTAAGAACTACCAAAAGATGTTAAACTCGTAAGTTTGACATAAAAGATATGTTGCCTTGCAAATGTCATTTTGGGTATTAAGATTATTCAGAACATCTAGTAATATTGTACTGTTTTCGTTTCTCACCTATGTGAGGAGATACTTGAGAAATTTGGTAAAACGAAACAAGTGTGTCTTAGGATACCGGAGACATGAGTCTAACATTTGATCAAGATAAGGTGAGAGTGTCTCGCAATAGAATAGTCTGGGTCATTGGAAGTTTGATGTATCTGTATGAGTTGTACAAGGCCGGGATATAACTTACTCTCGTTTAGCAGCTTAGGCCAAGTTTGGCATGACCTAAATAATACAAAAAGTCAAAAAAAGTCATATCCTATTTAAGGTCACATACTGTATTTAATCAATCACCTCTCAGCTAACATAGTCACATCAAATCCAACCCAAACCCAAACCCATATAAGCCAATAAGTCAAAAGTACACTTTTTTAGGAACATCCAAACCAACCCTTAGTAGATACACGAGTAATCCGGAATTACCACTCATAGAGAGACAGTTACGCTGGGTGTTAGCTGAATTACGCTTACCCCGGGATGATGGGCTGCATTATTACTAGATATCTGCGTATTAGAACGGTTATAGTGACGCTAATGTTGGATATGCTGATATAAAGGACTCCAATCCACTAGTTGGTTATGTGTTTACCCCGGAGTGGCAGCCGTGTCTTGGAAATCTTCTAAGCAAACGTATTATCAAGATTAACGAGTGGAATCGTAAGTTTATTACTTTGGAAAAAGCAATCAAGAAACTGGAAGGCTGTTCCCTAGTTCGTTTGAGAAGTATTTCACGTTGGCCGGAGACCTGATGTTCTGCTATCTGGTGTCATTGTGTTGATAGGTCAATCGACGATTGGACCGGCACAAAGCATATGTATAATGGAAAAGGTCTTAGACATATCCGTTGTAGACATTAATTCCATACGACAAACTACTCTCCAATTAGGGTTGTCTCGTCTAAACTATATAAAGTATCTAAGGATAGCATTGTGGATGTTGCGTAACCAAAGGATTAACTCGAGAGTTAGTGGAAACGTCGTCAAGGGAAATGGGTTAAGGCCTTTTAGTATGTTACTGGAACGGAAACCCAACCTAGTTGACTGTAGATCCTAAATCTAGGTTTCAAAGGGACAACCTAATTTCGTATGTAACGGTGTTAAGTCATGAAGAGGTTAAATCCTGTTGTCCATTTCTTTGTACAAGTGATACCCTGTAGGGGTAGAAGGTTATTAATACTTTAATGACCTAAGTGATATGATAATCAACTGTGCGTATAATAGATACCTTAATATAGGTCAACCTATGTGCATTGCGAAGTAGGGATCGCTTCTTTTAAAAAATTGGTAAGGGCGATTCTTTAAACCACTCACTGAACTAGGCTTAGTGCTCCAGGGCCATATCGGACACAATAATGAGAACAAGAGAGTTGGAAAAATCGAAGATCTTCGAAGACCCTTGAAAGAACAATTCGAATTCTCTAGAATATGATGAGAGGCTTAGATTCTTCAATAATCTAACTTAGGACACAACAACAAAGGAGATGATGGAGATAAGAGATTGGGTGAAGAAGAAGGCAAAATGGCTAGAGAATAGAATAATGGCAAGGCTCTCCCATCGATCTCCCACTTTCACTCTCAAGGTTGATAATGGAGAACGGAAATTAGTTCTTTCCCAAGAGTTAAAAAAATCTCCAAAAATCCATTCCTTGTAAAGTATGGTGTGTCTATTTATAGGCACCTCATGATGTAGGATGGAGCCCATGTGCAAGGCACATGGGGAATATCTCCTAACCACCTTGTCCGAGGAGGTGACCTCTCCGAGGATGAGAAAACCCTGAAGAGGAGATCAACCCTCGGCGAACCCTTCTTCTTAGCCACACCTAACCAATGATCCCCAATCATCCCAAAGGGTCAGGGGTAGTCCCAGAGACGTCCTGCCGCAAAGTATTGCCGAGTCTCATGGACCCCCCGAGTCGTGCCACCTCGACCCCGGTATAGGCTAGGTTAACCGAAGAGTGATTTGTCTCCATCACCGTCCTCGGATCGGGTACTTTGTTTCGAACTCCATTACGCCCATGTTCTGGTGCGTAGATCCCGGAAAGCTTCGAGCCCGCAACTGTTCGGGACTCATAACGGAGTGACTCTAAATTGCGTCTGAATCCGTTCGAAGCCAAGCTGTTTCGGACCTCTAGTTCTGTGATCCGAACCCTTTCAAGTTCCGAGTGCCTCGGATCTCTAGGCTTGCTTAATACCCTTTCGAAGTCGGGCCCGAGTAAGTCTCTAGGTTCGTGGATTCGAACCCTTTCGAGGCTTAGAGCCATTCAAGCCCGTTTGACGGCGATTAAATCCAAAGCCCACCAATCTTGACTTGCCAGAAATTCGGCCCCACTAATCTTGGGCTATTG
The DNA here is from genome assembly GCF_004153795.1 of Camellia sinensis. Taxonomy (NCBI): domain Eukaryota; kingdom Viridiplantae; phylum Streptophyta; class Magnoliopsida; order Ericales; family Theaceae; genus Camellia; species Camellia sinensis. Next base: position 5,062 of record NW_021037932.1, on the reverse strand, counting down.
GGCCTAAATAATTAGTGGGCTTAAATTAGCTCCTCTTTACATTTGCCCCTTGCGTGTATGAGAAATTGTAAATTTTCTCGACATGCATAATTCACCTTATCAGCCATGCTTCACATCATGTCTTCGAGAATATTTGGCCTTGATAAAATCTTTGGATAAAACTGAGGACTCACTGTAAATTACGGATAAAATTGACAACATTATTATTATTTATTATTTTTTGGAACTTTTTTTTTTTTTTTTGGGAAAGAAAATCAAAACTTGAATTTTATATGCCCACCAAACCAACCTGGACATGTAATTCAGTCAGCAACAACTAATATTGCCAAGAAAAATAATAATATATAATAATAATTTTTTTTTTTTTCGAAAATAAACAAATCAGAAAGCTGACCCCTTTTTTTAGCAATATATACATATTGCTTTTTTTAGACATTCTCTCTCGCAGAGACTTCAAACCCAAAAATAATTTTTTCCTTTGGAAACAAATAGGTCTATATCATGATGACCCAGTGATTTCCTCGTCTACAAAGTGTAACACCACTTTTTTTTTTTCTTTTAAATTGGAAAACCGTGACTGGGCCGTTAATATATATATAATGCAGAGAATATTTGAGAGGATATGCCATGTATAACCCCTTTTTTTTATTCATTCAAGATAAGGATAGCAACCCTAATCAATGTAGCTCTCTTTTCTTTATTTTTTTTTTCTTGAACCCTCTCCTACACATATATATATATATATATATATATCATTAAAGATTCACTCAAGCAACAACGAAGAGACACTGCCAAGGACAATTAGATACATGTAACAGTCGACTAATTTATGTACAAAAGCAAACCAGTATATATTCTGGAAAACAAAAAACTAATTGAATTACAAATCTATTTGTCTAATTTTATGAAAATATATGTAATCTGTTTTAAGATTGTTGTATAAATTGTGTAATTAAACAAAATAAATAAATTCATATTTAAACAATAAATTCCATAACATATACATGATGAACAGAAATACATAAGAACTAGAAAACTGGTAAAGAAGCAAACCGAAGTCTATGTGATACCACAATGTCCTTAAAACAGATTAGCCGCCTCACCATAGGTGTTGAAGGTGGCCAACGCAGAAGCACCTTCTGTTAGCTTTGGTGAACTGACAATGGTAGCACTCTCTCACACAAGAAGAATAAAAATTCTAAAAGAAAATTTTTAACACAAAAGAAGAGCAAACTTTCTGGTGTAGAAGAATGAAGGAGAGGGTCTTCTTTTATACACATGAGGGACTACTAACCTTTTTGTTGAACAAAAATACTTAAGCATGGAAAAGAATTTTTGGACTACTTATAATCCTCAATTGGATTGGTTTACTCGTCTTTTATTTGAAGCAATTGTTTGCTTGAGTTTTATTGTCGTTATTTACCAATGTGTTTAAGCAAGTTTTATTTGTTTTTTTTTACATTGCTTGTATTTGGTTAGCAATTTTCAAATTGCATGTAAGTTTGGACCTTGGTTTGGTTTAACCTAGTTCATCCCTTGGAAAAGTTAATTCTAAAAATTGCTTCGCATGGATTAGGAGTCAACATGCTCTTGAAAGTTTTGTCAAAAGGTTAACTGGGTTTAAATGAAACCGATGTGACCCCTCTAATCTTCCTGGAAACTTGCTTGACCATGTTTGATTCTACGTTAAGTGGTGAGATCAGTTTTGAATTAAATTTCAAATTTTGGATTTTCTAGTGTTAAGTTTAGTGTTTGGAAAAACAGAATAATGAAATTCTGTTGTGATTTTTCAGAAATAGCTTCAAGAGGTGATAACAGAAATGTTGTTCCACTTGCCAACCTTAAAGCCTTGCAAGGTTCTTAAAGGAAGATCTAGAGAGATCAAGTGTGATTAAAGGAAATCATAAGATTGCAAGATAATATCTCTGAATTAATCAGAAGCGATTAGTATGTTATGCTTGTGTCAGTTATAACACATATGATTGCTTTGTGACTTTACTTGAAAGCAAAGATGAAACAACTCGTTAGGGTGGGTGAGTATATTTTTGAATTTTTTAATTCCAAATGTATTTGTGGCTCTTAGTGAGTACAATATCACTGATTACAATGATAGAAAACCGATGGTTCCTAGGAGGTGTTAGACCACTGGCTACACAGTTATGAGATTATGGTTCCTAGTAGTAAACAGATTACTAATCACATGTCAAGACGTGATGGTTTCTGGTAGTGGAGAGGCCACTGATCATATGTCAAAACATAATGATTCCTAATAATGAAAGAGTCTATTGATCCTATGTCAAGACGTTGTGACTCCTAGTAGTAAGGTGACTATTGATCACAAGTTAAAACATTGTGATTCCTAGTAGTAAAAAATCTACTGATCGCGTGCTAAGAAATTAGTAATTCCTAATGATAAGACTACTAGTCATGTTTTGACGTTCCGACAGTAGACTATTAAATACTGGACCTGTGTTTTCTAATAGTAAAACTATTGGCTTCAGAGTGATAGGTTGGAACAAATATATTTGGGTGCCTAATTCGGTTGATGACATTCTGGGAATGTATTTACTGTAATATGATTTTGAGAGTTTCATAATCATTATGACACAAGGAATTGTTTAAAAACCTTGTATGAATTTTTGAAAAAGGACAAAAGCTTTTGTATAAATTCTACAAATATAGGGGTATCATGCAAAATGTGGTAATACCTAAACCCAAGAGGGTTAGGATAAGCCTAAAAACCCATTGACTTTGTATTCAATGGTTATGCACAATATAACAGTGCATATTGATTTCTTGTGTTTAAGTCTACTATTCCAGATATACATAAGAATATTATCATAGAATCTGAAATGCATCTTTCTTTGAAAATGTATTTCCTTGTCGTATCCAAGAAGGGGTTCCGAGTTCTATGAAAATGTTGAAGGTGACAATGATCACATAGATGATCAAGTTGAGGAAGTAGATGAGCCAAGGAGTAAAAGGGCTAGGACCGCAAAGTCGTTTGGTCCGAAGTTCTTGACTTATATGTTAGAGGGAGAACCTCAAACTTTCTATGAAACTGCGACTTCATTTGACAGTCCTTTGGGGAAAGAAGCAATTAAGAGTGAGATTGACTCCGTCTTACAGAATCATACTTGAGAGTTGGTTGATCTACCTCTAAGCAGTAAGGCCTTGGAGAGCAAGTGGATCTTTAGAAGAAAGTTGAAAGTAGATGGATCAATTGATGAGTACAAAGCTAAGCTAGTTATCAAATGATACAGGCAGCGAGAAGACCTAGATTACTTTGATACGTATTCACCTGTGATAAGGATTTCATCTATTCGCATGGTGATTGCGATATCATCTTTACGTGGTCTGGAGATACATCAGATGGATGTAAAGACAACTTTCTTAAATGGAGATTTGAATGAAGAAATCTACATGGAGTAACCCGAGGGGTTTTCAGCTCCAGAACAAAATAAGAAAGTCTGTAAGCTTGTCAAATCATTTTATGGTTTGAAGCAAGCTCTTAAACAATGGCATGAGAAGTTTGACAATGCTATATTGTCAAATGGGTTCAAAATCAATGAGTGTGACAAATGCATATATGTCAAAGACACTGATAGAGGTTATGTCATTTTGTGTCTATACGTTGATGACATACTCATTGTTGGTAGTAATGATGAGATGATTAGAACTACCAAAAGATTGTTAAACTCTAAGTTTGACATAAAAGATATGTGCCTTGCAAATGTCATTTTGGGTATTAAGATTATCAGAACATCTAGTAATATTGTACTTTTTCAGTCTCACTATGTTGAGAAGATACTTGAGAAATTTGGTAAAACAGAAACAAGTGTGTCTAGGATACCGGTAGACATGAGTCTACATTTGATCAAGAATAATGGTGAGAGTGTCTCGCAACTAGAATATTCTCGGGTCATTGGAAGTTTGATGTATCTGATGAGTTGTACAAGGCCGGATATAACTTACTCTGTTAGCAAGCTTAGGCCAAGTTTGGCATGACCTAAATAATACAAAAAGTCAAAAAGTCACTATCCTATTTAAGTCACATCATCTTATTTAAATCACATCACCTCTCTAACATATCACATCAAATCCAACCCAAACCCAACCCATATAAGCCAATAAGTCAAAAAGTACACTTTTTTAGAACATCCCAAACCAACCCTTAGTAGATACACGAGTAATCCGAATACCACTCATTAGAGAGACATTACGCGGGTGTTAGCTTAATTACGCTACACCCGGGATTATGGGCTGCATTATACTAGATATCTAGCGGTATTAGAACGGTATAGTGACGCTAATTGGATATCTGATATAAAGGACTCCAAATCCACTAGTGGTTATGTGTTTACCCTCGGAGTGGCAGCCGTGTCTTGGAAATCTTCTAAGCAAACGTATATATCAAGATTAACGATGGAATCTAAGTTTATTACTTTGGATAAAGCAATCAAAGAAACTGAATGGCTTCCCTAGTTCGTTGAGAATATTTCACGTTGGCCGAGACCTGTGTCTGCTATCTGTGTTCATTGTGATAGTCAATCGACGATTGGACCGGCACAAAGGCATATGTATAATGGAAAGTCTAGACATATCCGTTGTAGACATAATTCCATACGACAACTACTCTCTAATAGGGTTGTCTCTCTAAACTATATAAAGTCTAAGGATAGCATTGTGGATTTGCTAACCAAAGGATTAACTCGAGAGTTAGTGGAAACGTCGTCAAGGGAAATGGGGTTAAGGCCTTTAGTAATGTTACTGGAACGGAAAACCCAACCTAGTTGACTGTAGATCCTAAAATCTAGGTTCAAAGGGACAACCTAATTTCGTGTAACGGGTAAGTCATTGAAGAGGTAAATCCTGTTGTCCATTCCTTTGTACAGTGATACCCTGTAGGGGTAGAAGGTTAAGTTAATACTTTTAATGACCTAAGTGATATGAATAATCAACTGTGGTATAATGAGATACCTTATATAGGTCACCTATGTGCATGCGAAGTAGGGATCGCTTCTTTAAAAATTGGTAAGGCCGAATTCTTTAAAACCACTCA
>NW_021037925.1:0-15708 GCF_004153795.1 Camellia sinensis | reverse complement strand
TTATAATCCTTTTCACTGTAAGTGATTTTGAAGATCAAAATTTCAATATCAATCCACGCATAATTACAAGCATGTATATACATGTGTGTCTACGAGTGTGATTAACATACTGAAAGGCCATGTTTTTTTGGGCGGACTGGATTAAGTTGGATTAGCATTTTCATAACTAATAGTCTTAGGACTACAAATCCCTTTGGATTATGTATCCTATCGTATGTTTGGATTGAGTAAGGATTATAAGAAGAGAAGAGACTAATAGTTTAGACTTTGGTTTAGCCTTCCAATTTATATCTCACCCCTTCTGTAGCATTGAATAGTCCATCATACGTGGATATCATATCCGAATGGATTGTTAATCCGTCCTTCAATTGTTTAACCAAACATCGGATTAATAATTTTAGTGGACTATTAGTCCAATTCCAAGCTCATGTCAATTCAAACAAACATGACCAAAGTGTATGCAAAAAAAACATATAGCAGAGGACTGTAGCTCAAAGGGTTACATTGCAAAAATTTATAGTGAAATGAGTACAATGAATAGTAAGCAGTAGTATGAACAATGAATCTTCGAGTAGTATATTATTTTTATGTATATCAATAATATAAAATCATAGATGAGAAGTCTCTCTCCAAATATATTACTTGCGTTGCATGAGGTAGGTAGGTATATAATAGGAAAGCTAAAATGAGATGAGAAGAAAATGGAAAACAACACAGAGAAGAGAAGAAAAAGGGTACCTGGAAGGTACGCAACCAATCAGGAGATTCCTCCCGAGAGCTACTCATTGTTGTGGGTTTTTTTAGTGAGGAAATTAAACCCTCCGGAAGGGTCGGTCTGATAAAACCAACCCTAACACTCACTCTGCGAAAAAACAATTGTATTGTATTGTAGGTGATGCTAATGGGCAGTAAGGTTAACCGTATAAAACCCTAACACTCACTCACTCTGCATCACTGCTGCTGGAGGAGAGGGAAGCAAAATGGGAATCGAATTTGTTTAAAGTCTGCGTTTGCCCAATTTGAGTATGCATTGTCGAGGCTTTTTCCATATTAACCCTATTTTGTATGTTAATTTTTAAATTAGTTTTAGTTTGGACAGAATTTTTAAATTAGGCTAAAATATTATTACAATTCGCGTTTCCATTATTTAAAGCTTAAAATGTGATAAATAATGAAAGTATTATTGTAAATTATGCTTTTAATTAAGAAAGCGTGGTTACAAATCATGCTTTTAACATAAATTTTTTTTTGAAGAAAACGTGGTTCCAAACCACACTTTCACTGTGCATTTCGTTCAATTTCGTTTTCTAAAGAAAAATCACGCTTTCACTGTGCATATAAATTTTTTTTTTCTGAAAAAAACGTGATTGTGAATCACGCTTTCACTATTCATTTATTTATTTATTTATTTATTTTTAACATTTTGGTTTTTTTCCTGTTCTCATTATTTTGCTGATAATGTAATTCATAAAATTTTTTTGGCTTTACTAAAGCCGTTCTCATGTTAAATTTTTTTTTTCTTTGTTTTGGTTTAGAAGGTATAATTCAGAAATTTTACATAATATGAGAAAAATCTCGTCTTTTCATATATTAATTTGTGTTACATAATATAAGAAAAGCCACTTCTTTATATATTAATTTTACATAATATTTTTAACTAATTATCAAGCATTTGGGAATTAAGCCAATTTATATATCATTTAAATTTTTATGGGAAAAGCCTCTTTTCATATATTAATTTTACATAATATTTTTCATATATATAATTTTAAAATCATGTTCATTTAGATATTATTAAGCCAATCATGTTCATTTACAAAATTCATGCTTTCACTGTTCACTGCAGTAAGCATGGATTGAAACCACGCTTTCACTGTTCATTTATATTTTATTTTATTTTTTAATTTTTTTTTCTGTTGTCAATGTTTTGGTGATAATGTAATTCATAAATTTTTTTTGGCTTTACTAAAGTCGTTCTCATGTTATTTATTTATTTTTTTTCTGTTGTCTTTATTTTAGTTTAGAAGGTGTAATTCAGAAATTTTTTTTGCCTTTACTAAAGCTGTTTTCATGTAAATTTTTTTTGTTTATTGTTTTTGTCTTTGTTTTGGGTTAGAAGGTGATAATGTAATTAATAAATTTTTTTTGGCTTTACTAAAGGCGTTTTCATGTAAATTTTTTTTTTCTTTTGTCTTTGTTTTGGGTTAGAATGTGTTATTTAGAAAATTATTTTGGCTTTACTAAAGCCGTTTTCATTTAAATATATATATTTATTCTTTTGTCCTTGTTTTGGGTTAGAATATGAGAATGTAATTCAGAAAACCAGTTTAGTAAAACCATTTTGTACCCGTTTTCATTAAAAAATAAATAAAAAAATTCTTTCGTCTTTGTTTTGGATTAGAAGGTGATATGCATGCTCTACAGTCCGAAGCACACCCACACACTGTGCAGTTCGACGAGCAACGATGAAGGGTGAGACGCGAAGAGCACCGCGAAGTAGGCCAAGAAGACGACGGCCACCGCAAGAGCTCCTAAAATAAATGTTGTCAACATTTTTGTAATAAAACTTAATACATAATATACGAAGTCACTAATTTACTAAATACTCATACAGGAATGAAAACAACATAACTGAAGTTGCAAATGTAACAGTTTTCAGTTACATAGGTAGTACAGACATAAGTCTCCCACAAAAATACATTCTGGACACCATGAACTGAACACACATTACATACATCCTGGACACCCTGAATTGAACACACAATACATAAACATAACAGTTAGACACACAAATATTAGGTAGACAATCTGACAAACTCATTACGGAAACACTTAGTCTAACACAGACATTACATATTAATGCATGACCTAATATTGCCGAAGTGTAGACATTAACACCTAATTCGCGCTTAAATCGGCAGGTGGCTCAGAGTCTGAATAATCCGAAAGCTCAGCGTCAGAGACAAGCTCAGGATCCTCCATGATATCCTTGATAGCCGCAACATTTGGTTCTGTTTTGTTCTTCTGGGTATCCTTCTTAACTATGTATAGCTGCATATCGCGGGCTAACCTACGACGCATTTGAGAAATCTCGCGTTGTAGTCTTTCACATAGTCGATCAACATTATCAGGATCTTCCTTTTGGATCTCAACAGAACGTGCTTTTGGCACCTTAAGTTGATTTTCCCGACTTAAGGTTTTCAGTTGTACCCGCTCTATAAATAGTGCGGGCCACTTGAGACGAGCAGCGTCAGATAAACCATATCCTGTTTGATTGTCAGATGGCTCCATACATGAACCTCCTTGAACTGGATAATACTTGGGCATAAAAAAATGTCGCTTCCCAAACCTATCATAATAACTACAAGCATAATCTAAAACAGGTATTTCCACTCCCTCCCATGAATCGTCTTCAGCATCACCACGGCCCCTTTCCCCTCCTCGTCGTGAACTGTCACCCCTTTGCAAGTTCCTACCACCTCTGCGATTCCCACTCCCTCCCATGAATCGTGTAGCCATGCTAATTTTTTGAAACAAATGAATGATAATTTCGTAGGGCGAAATAAGTTGTAAGGTTGTGTCTTCACCTTTAGTCGTTTATATAGTTGGTTATGAACGACTTTAGGAAGATGCCTCTGCATGACAATTCCACATATACGAACAACGTATGAGTTGTCACTAGAATGAAAAAATAGAGAAAAGTAAATACTGTGTACCAAGTCACGTGACTTGACAATCCATCTGCATATATCGACAAAATAAGGGCATGCTCAATGTAAGGTAAATCAGTGAATTCACTGTTGCCATGTGACTTTTTGAATTGAGAATCCCACATATATCAATAAAAGATGAGTTGTCACTATAATCAAAAAATCGAGCAAAAAATCAAGAAAACCAAAGCCTGTGCACCAAGTCACATGACTTCACAATCCATCTGCATATACGAACAAAATAAGGGTATGCTGACTGTAAGGTAAATCAGTGAATTCACTGTTGCCATGTGACTTTCTGAATTGAGAATCCCATATTTATCAATAAGAGATGAGTTGTCACTGTAATAAAAAAATCAAGCAAAAAAACGAGAAAACCAAAGCCTGTGCACCAAATCACATGACTTGACAATCCATCTACATATACGGACAAAATAAGGGCATGCTGACTATAAGGTAAATCAGTGAATTCACTGTTGCCATGTGACTTTCTGAATTGAGAATCCCACATATATCAATAAGAGATGAGTTGTCACTGTAATAAAAAAATCGAGCAAAAAATCGAGAAAACCAAAGCCTGTGCACCATGTCAGATGACTTGACAATCCATCTGCATATACGGACAAAATAAGGGCATGCTCACTGTAAGGTAAATTAGTGAATTCACTGTTGCCATATGACTTTCTAAATTGAGAATCCCACATATATCAATAAGAGATGAGTTGTCACTGTAATAAAAAAATTGAGAAAACCAAAGCCTGTGCACCAAATCACATGACTTGACAATCCATCTGCATCTACGGACAAAATAAGGGCATGCTCACTGTAAGGTAAATCAGTGAATTCACTATTGCCATGTGACTTTCTGAATTGAGAATCCCACATATATCAATAAGAAATGAGTTGTAACTGTAATAAAAAAAATGGAGCAAAAAATCGAGAAAACCAAAGCCTGTGCACCAGGTCACATGACTTCACAATCCATCTGCATATACTGACAAGTCTCTCCATGATTTGACTATTCAATGTGTGGAAAAATGAAGCTTATGTAGGCATTGTTGTGTTTCACTTAGCTATGCATCATTCATTGTTACGACCTACTATTTGTATTTCATTGAAAAGTATGACTATTTGAATTTTTGTTGTCATTTGGAATTATTTTAAAATCAACTTTTGAATATTCAATTTGTAATATTTTGGGAAACATTTACAATCTCAACTTTTGAAATCAACTTTAAAATAATGGTGGATCTTGTGAGTGAAACGTGGGTTAGGTAGGAGTACCTGGCCACCAATGTTTGTGAATATCATGGTGCATTCAAATCTGTCCAGAAAACTGGTGCATTCAAATCTGTCCAGAAAACTGCTGTTACACAGTAATTTTGGAAGTGTTGTTCTCTTTGGGTATAAATCCGAAAAATAACAAATCAGCGCCATTAGAACTGGTTACAAGTCTAGTTTTTTACATTTTTGGCCTCGCGTTGATTGCTATTCTATACTAAGAGAATCGTCAATTTCTTTAAAAAGGTGCAGAAAACAATCTGTTTGGGTATAATTAATTGTAAATAGTGATTTTCACAAGCAAATCAAGTACAACCAATTGGGTTTTAAACTTAGTCCCCCAACTGGACCAACCACTTGGCTTTCAGCTTGTTTGTCCAGCCCTCGAAGTTTAGTTTTCTGTCAACCCTTCATTCCTTACCAGAGTCATCATTTGTACTGGACTTCCAGAAATTGGAAGGTGACTCTTTCTTCTTTCCTGATGGAGATTGAAATTCTTTACATAGAGGATCCCTATTTGACGAGTCCCAGTTAAGGGAAGCTTTTCACCGAGATACGTGTTCTGTTTTATGTGTTATTGAAGGCGGTAGATCGTTTGTCTGAACTTTATTAGTCCCCCAACTGGACCAACCACTTGGCTTTGAGCTTGTTTGTGCAGCCCCCGAAGTTTAGTTTTCTGTCAACCCCTCATTCTTTACCAGAGTCATCATTTGTACTGGACTTCCAGGAATTGGAAGGTGACTCTTTCTTCTTTCCTGATGGAGATTGAAATTATTTACATAGAGGATCCCTATTTGACGAGCCCCAGTTAAGGGAAGCTTTTCACCAAGCTACCTGTTCTGTTTTATGTGTTATTAAAGGCGGTAGTTCGTTTGTCTAAATTTATTAATCCTCCAACTGGACCAACCACTTGGCTTTGAGCTTGTTTGTGCAACCCCCAAAGTTTAGTTTTCTGTCAACCCCCCCATTCCTTACCAGAGTCATCATTTGTATTGGACTTTCAAGAATTGGAAGGTGACCTTTTCTTCTTTCCTGATGGAGATTGAAATTCTTTATGTAGAGGATCACTATTTGACGAGCCCCAGTTAAGGGAAACTTTTCACTGAGCTACCTGTTCTGTTTTATGTGTTATTGAAGGCGGTAGTTCGTTTCACCGAGTTTAGTTTTCTGTCAACCCCTCATTCCTTACCGGAGCCATCATTTTTACTGGACTTCCAGGAATTGGAAGGTGACTCTTTCTTCTTTCTTGATGGAGATTGAAATTCTTTACGTAGAGGATCCCTATTTCACGAGCCCCGGTTAAGGGAAGCTTTTCACCGAGCTACCTGTTCTGTTTCATGTGTTTTAAGTATGCACATAATTCAACATACATTAATCCATTCATTAATCCAAAACATTCATTAACTCATTGCAATTCAATAAAGAAAGTCATGAACTAATAAATGTGTAGTTATAAATGTAGTTATTTCATAAACTTCAGGTTCATAAAACAAATACTTGAAATACATCCGTACGTTAGATGAACAACAACATTGTCATACACTCCAGTAACGAAGATACGACACAACATACAAACATATATGAAAGATAACGGTGTTTGATTTCTCAATCCTTATCTGACATGTAGTAGTCAGAGAGATATTTTTCATTGTTTAAGACATTATTTTGCTCAATCACTGTCAAATCTCTGTTGCTTGCTTTTGCTATTTCGGTGGCTAGCTGAAGCATGAAATGTCAACATCTCCGCATCAACATTCTGTTGTTCTCCTTCTTAATTCTACTAACTGCTTTTTCATAGTCACTCACATTTCGTCTAGCCATGGTCAATGAACGACGATGAGGTACCGGTGCCCCAAAGTTACGTAGATCATTAAACAATCCTTCTTGCTCTGTTACCCTGAACGTCCATTTTGCTCGAATACCAGCATAATAATCCTTCGGACTCGAGTACTTTCGCTCTTGTAGTCATAGGTAAATGGAGGTAGCAGCCACACTTTCAGATTTCTTTGCCAGTGTGAACTTCCTGCACCTCTTGAAGACATTGTTCATAAAATAAAAAAATTAATAATAATAGTAATTGTAGATATATTACTATTGTTATGACTTTAACAAACATCATACTGGGGGTATCGCTATTTATACACATCATAGTGGGGGTTAACTAGAGATGATCTGGTGACGATAATGCATGCTGGGACACTATGGAAGAAGTGATACCCGTGATATTATTTTATGTTATTCATTTCATGCAATTTTGAGTACCCGTGACTTTGTGTACCTGTGATGTAGTCACGGACGTGGTTGTCAGATAAAATCATAATTGTAGGCCAAAGGATCACAATGCAATCCCTTCATATTCGAGTAGTGAGTTGTCAAATAAAACAAAATGCAGTGAGTTGTCACATCGCCACACGTGGAGTTGGTATCATGCTTACTTTTTTAATACAGTAAGTAGTCACTTGGAATTGACGATTTCAGTACGTATAGGTGTTTTAAAAAAATTATAAATGAAATCATAAAATGAAACAACGGCTTTAATTTTCTTTGTTTTAAAGTAATATTGTTCATAAACAACTATGAAACAGAGTGCAAGTAAATACACAACCGGTAAAGTTCCTTCGAAGTTAAACGAACAGAATGTAATAATCTGATATGAAAAGGAAACTAAATTGTAAAGGTTGAATGTGTGTTAGGGCACACTCCGGAGGAACAAGCACTCATCATCATAACACTGTGAGTAGTATTATCATTATCGCGCTTTACATTATGAGTCGGCTTAAGAGAATTTATCTACTCACTTAGCATTTCGTTAGCTGTTATGAACTTGGATATTCATGGACTTTTTCAATGTTTTGCTCTACCTGCTGTAATGTTTAAAGTATGTATAAGAAAGCACATTAGCGAAAATGATAAACCATATCACTATACCTCTATTTAAGAACTCTGGGCCTACAGGCCATTCAATATGAACTTATCTATGCATATTGAAACAAAGCTGCTACACGGTACTAAGTGCTACGACTGTTGACGGCCACCTCTAGAATCCGTGTGTGAGACACCTCTTGAGTTCATATAAGTATATCCAAGGGCTTAGTCTGCCAAAATTTATTCAAGGCGTAATGCGCAACCTCTATTTAAGGGCCTTGTGCCACCATGTTTTTTTAAGGCCTCTGTCACCAAGTTTAAGCGGCATTCATGCCAAACCATGTTCAAGGCATTATGCCACCATGTTCAAGGGCTTTAGCCATTTTTATGATTTAAAGATGTGATATGCACAACTGTTATGTACAAGATTGGGGCCTAAGGCCGTTATAAGGATGAGCCACAGAATCAAGCTAACCTATGCTGCGACCTCTGCATCTTCCATATGTATTGATAACTGTCATGTCTTCAAGTTTGAGCATTGTTTTTCATTTATATATTACTATTCACTGAGCCCAGAGCTCACTTCTCTGTTATGTCTGTTTCTGTTTAGGCAACAACCAGGGTGGTCCATTCCTACCCATGACGCCCGGTTTCTTTTGTTCAACCTTCGTGTACCCAAGCCACTTACACGAGGCCACTTAATTTTTTGAAAGTTTATTGAGATAAATGGCTTATCTGGTTATCCTTTCCAAGTTGAAGTGTATTATGACTTTTCGACAGTTTTTTTTTTTGTTTACATGCCCCGATTATAGGCTGGGTCTGTATCATGTGTTGCTGTTATAAGTACTGCTAAGGAATAATTTTTTGGACTTCGTATCGGTCTATTATCTGGTTGTGCATATGATGTATCGAGATCTGGCCGCACAGTATGAAATAGTAATCAATGGAGTTTGTTTTAGCTTTATATTATTCTTTTAATATTTTTACGCTTCCCGATAAGCCCCATATTGCTATCACACCAGGTTTATTTGTCTCTTTCTGAATATGCGGTCACTTGCCCCGAAACTTTAGGGCGCAAGTTTTGGGGCGTGAACATGTGTTAAAATTTTTGGTGGCCAAGCATGAAAAAGGAGATTGCAGAATTCGTCTCTAAGTGTTTGCAATGTCAGCAAGTAAAAGCGGAGCACCAGAGACCAGCGGGATTATTACAACCCCTTTCAATCCCGGAATGGAAGGGGGAACATATAACCATGGATTTTGTTGTGGGATTACCACGGACACCTCGGGGTATGAATTTTATATGGGTCATTGTCGACCGATTGACTAAGTCCGCCCACTTTCTACCAGTGAAGACTCAGTACAATGCAGACAAACTGGCGGTCATTTATGTGAATGAAATTGTAAGACTGCATGGTGTACCGGTCTCGATTATATCGGATAGGGATCCGAAGTTCGTTTCCAGATTCTGGCAAAGTTTACAAGAAGCCATGGGTACAGAATTAAAGTTTAGCACAGTTTTTCATCCTCAAACTGACGGTCAATCCGAGAGAACAATACAAACTCTGGAAGACATGCTCCGGATGTGTGTGCTAGAGTTTCAAGAAAGTTGGGAAACCCATTTACCACTGGTAGAATTCGCATATAATAATAGTTACCACTCAAGTATTGCAATGGCACCCTATGAAGCTTTGTATGGAAAACTGTGTCGTTCTCCCATATGTTGGGCTGAAGTTGGAGACAAATCCTTAATAGGGCCTGAAATTGTTCAGTTGACAACTGAAAAAGTTAAAGTTATTCGGGAAAGATTAAAAACGGCTCAAAGTAGACAAAAAAGTTATGCGGATAACCGACGGAGAGATTTGGAATTTGAAGTGGACAGTCCCGTGTTTATAAAAGTTACTCCGATGAAAGGCCATCCAAGATTCGAGAAAAATGGTAAGTTAACACCCCGTTATGTTGGTCCCTTTCAAATTTTGGAAAGGGTAGGTCCGGTAGCTTACTGGGTTGCTCTCCCACCAAATATGAGTCAAGTACATAATGTATTTCATGTCTCTATGCTTCGAGGGTATCTTGCGGATCCGTCTCATGTTATTGATTATCACCAAATTGAGCTAAATGATAAGTTAACTTATGAGGAAAAACCAATCCGTATTTTGGACCGACAAGTGAAACAATTACGAAACCGAGAAATTCCAATGATTAAAGTGGAATGGCAGGAACATTACGGAACCGACGCAACTTGGGAAAGAGAGGAGGAAATGCAACATCAGTATCCGCATTTGTTTCTACCCTAAGGTAAACAAG
Source organism: Camellia sinensis (assembly GCF_004153795.1). Classification (NCBI taxonomy): domain Eukaryota; kingdom Viridiplantae; phylum Streptophyta; class Magnoliopsida; order Ericales; family Theaceae; genus Camellia; species Camellia sinensis. The sequence goes on along the minus strand of NW_021037925.1, from coordinate 5,548 downwards.
TTTGGGGGACCAAACTTATTTAAGGGGGGGAGAGTGTAATAACCCGACCCTCGTACATGTTCTTTGTTATATTTTCGGATCCTATTTTGTGATTTGAATGCTTACTGTGAAATTCTAGGGGAAATTTAAATTAAGTAAGTGAACCATATGATTAAGGATGTCTATCTGTTCAACAAGAAAAGTATCTGTTACATTATAAGGTTTGAGTCGAAATTGGAGGCCTTAAAGGCTTAATTATCTGAAATTGATTTTATACATGTGATCAGCATAATTTTTAGGTAATATTAAGCATTTTTGGGAAATTTCAATTTCGAATGTTTAAACGATTGACTTTTGTCTTATTAGCTCTTATAGCTCTTATATATATGTATGTGTTCTTTAAGCTTTGGAGTGAGTTCAACATATTCCCTGGGAAAGGATAGTAAGAGTAGGGAGAAGTGAGAAGGGAGTTTCAATAAAGGCTAGAGATTGAATAACTTAGAGAGAGACTTTGGGAGATAGGATAGTAAGAGTAGAGAGAAATGAGAAGGGAGTTCCAATAAAGGCTAGAGATTGAATAACCTAGAGAGACTTTGGGAGATCTCAACTCAAGGTAAGTTTGTTTATCTTTTATAATTTCTCTCTTGAATTTGAGGGTGATACAACCATGATAATTGAACCCAAGGTGTAATTGGATCATGTTTTATCCATTGGATGAGTTTGAACTAAGTTGCTTATGTATGTATGTGGAGAAATTAGCTTTGATTTCTTACTTTCTCATGAAAGATCATGAAGAACTTACCTTATATATATATGTGATGGTATATGTGATGTTGAAAAAAAAAAAAAAAGAAAGAAAGAAATTTGATTATGGTTAAGAATTCAAGAACTAGTGTTTATCTAGTTTAATGTATGTATTTGAAGCCTTTGTTAATATGAATTTTAGGCTATGTATTATCAACTAAAAATGTTAAATTGAGCTTTGTTCAAGTTTTCCAAAAGGTGGGATTTTGCAAGAATTTTCGGACAATTTTGGGCAGAATTGCCGCACGTGCGGGAGTCATGGCCGCACGTGCGGGAGGTGCTGCCGCACGTGCGGGAGTCATGGCCGCACGTGCGGGAAATGGTGGAAAACAGGGGCTTGGTCACTGTCTAAAAGGCACGTGCGGGACATTTTGCCGCACGTGCCGGAGAGCTTGCCGCACGTGCGGGGCTCACAGTCGCACGTGCGGCCCATGCTGAAAAACGTGGATCACTCCGTTTTGCGTGTAGAACCCTCTAATGTTGTCGGAATATGTATTTGATGCCTTTTAATATGTATAAATTCCTTCGAAGTAAAACGAAACAGAATGTAATCTGATATGAAAAGGAAACTAAATTGTAAAGGTTGAATGTGTGTAGGGCACACTCCGGGAGGAACAAGCACATCATCATAACACTGTGAGTAGTATTATCATTATCCGCTTTACATATGGCTAAGGATTTTCATTAGCATTTCGTTTACGCAACTATATTCATATTTCAAGTATGTATGTTAATGTTTAAGTATGTAAAGAAAGAAATAGGAAAGATAAAATACCTTCCTTCTATAAGACTCTGGGCCTACGGCCATTCAATATAAGTTATTATGATATGAAACAAAGTGCTACACGGAACTAAGTGCTACGACGTGAGCCACCTCTAGAATCCGTGTGAGACACCTCTTGAGTTCATATAAGTATATCCAAGGGCTTAGTGCCAAATTATTCAAGGGCGTAATGCCACTCTGTTTAAGGGCCTTGTGCCACCAAGTTTAAGGGCATCATGCCACCATGTTCAAGGGCATTATGCCACCATGTTCAAGGGCTTTAAGCCATTATGATTTAAGATGTGATATGCCAACTGTTATGTACAAGATTGGGCCTAAGGTCGTTATAGGATGAGCACAGAATCAAGCGAACTATGTGACCTCTGCATCTCCATATGTATTGATAACTGTCATGTTTCAAGTTGAGCATTGTTTCATTTATATATTACTATTCACTGAGCCCGGCTCACTCTCTGTTATGTCTATTTCTGTAGGCAACCAACCAGGTGGTCAATCCTAACCCATGACGCCCGGTTTCTTTTGTCAACCTTCGTGTACCCAAGCACTTACGAGGCCACTTATTTTGTGAAGTTTATTGAGATAAATGGCTTACTTCTTGGTTATCCTTCCAAGGTTGAATGTATATGACTTCAACAGTTTTTTTTTTGTTACATGCCCGATTATAGGGCTGGGTCTGTATATGTGTTTGTATATAAGTATTGCTAAGGAATATTTTTGGACTTTATCGGTCTATTATGGTGCATATGATGTATGAGATCCTGGCACAGTAGAAATAGCTCAATGGAGTTTGTTTAGCTTATTATTCTTTTAATATTTTATGCTTCCGATAAGGCCCCATATGCTATCTACACCAGGTTATTTGTCTCTTTCTGAATGGGTCATGCCTGAACTTTTAGGGGCAAGTTTGGGGCGTGACAAGTGGTATCAGAGCACGAGTTGCTATCTCACACACGGATCCATTGAGCTTTAGGGTGTCTGTAGACACCCCATTTTTGACCGACCTTGAGACTCAGACGTCACCAGTTGAGCACTTGGTGATATTGCATAATGTGCTTGTTCAGAAATTTCAGAGTCACAGCCGTGAGCCCTGCCTTCGGACTTCCGAACCCTCTCTGTGCCTTATCTCGGTTTGCGAAACCAGACTCGGTTTTTCCTCTGTTTCTTTTCCGAGGGAAGGGAGGGTCCCGTAGACCGTCTCTCAAATGTCCGTAGGCTACAATTTGTGGCCGTAGGCCATTTTTCCCCATTTCGGAGCCCGTTTCCGTTTTTCGATTTTCGGAGCCGTTAGGCCGTGTGCCTCGTTCGGAGCCGCCTAACACCATCTCCGTTTGCTCTGACTTTTGGCATACATCTTAATTTCATCCCTTTTGAGGGACACTGGGGGCTAGAAACCCACTCGAGGTCGAATACCATTTTTCCGGTGCTTAACAGCCCATTTTCGGACCCCCGAACTGCGTTTTGGCCCCGGAACGTTCGTTTTACAACGGTTTCGTTCATTTTTGGCAGGTTACCTCCTGTTTTATCACAGGGAAGCTCACTGAAGGGTGGAGCCAGCAATGTTGCAGCAGCTCAGTTATCTCTCTTCCCGGAGCCTCCCGGCGCCCGTTTTTCGCACTTACCGGGCTAATGTTGAATACCTTGGAGCTAGTGTTGCCAACTTCACACCACATATCTGTGATCTACACAATCTGAGAGGCCCCTAAAAGTTCATGGCCGGCCATTAAGGTCACTTGACCCTTTTGACCTCCTCCTTCCGGCTAAATGTTGAACCCGCCCTGCACACTCATTCTTTTTTCTTGAAACTTTGAACCATCATATCTGTGATGTACACACATGAGAGGCCCCTAAAATGTTCGTGAGCGGCCATAAGTCAACTTGAACCCTTTTGAACCCCTCTTTCCGAGCCATTGTTGAAACGCCTTAGACCCCACTTTCTTTGAAATTTTAACCACATGGTTGTGTTGTAACAACATAGGACTACCTCCCCCAGTATCCCAGCTTGCCGCCAGAAAAATCACATTGGCCTTTTGACCCCTAAGCCGGCCCGGCTAGGGGTGTGGCCGGCCGGCCACCCTCAGCAAAAAGTGATGAAGGCCGCCGTTTCCTCCCACTGTGCACTTTAAACAAGCTGTGGGCAATATCCCCAGAATATTTTTCTGTATCCCGGGGATATTTTTGTTGGGGGATAAGTTTTGCTCTCGTCTTCTCCCCACCTTTACATCGCCCTTGTTTGATCCTTATAACCAGCTGGTGCCTCCCTTTGCCTAGGGTTTAAGAGGAAACTCTCCTTCAAGCTTCCATAGACAACTCCATCTTCTTTCCTTCTCAACTCTTGAAAAAAACCCTAGAGTCCCTAACCATTATTTCTTCTACACCACAGCTCTACACCACCAATCTCAAGTTCCAAGCAGGCACAAGTAAAGGATTTCTTGAAGGCTAAGAAGCCTGGCAAAATCCATCCAAAAAGCAACGAAAAGTTCGATTCTTCAAGGGTGAGAGTAATACTTTTACCTCCTTTTAACCTTTTTCTTGATCCTTTTCTAAGCCCACTTCTTTTTGGTTCAAGCCTCCGCGCCCTAACTGAAAGGCCATATTTTGAGCTCGATCTTCACTGCTCATTAAGGGCTCAACCCTGCTTTGAGCCTCCGTAATACACTTGCTCATTGATCATCTGTAGTCATAGTTTTGCATTGCCTGTTTTTGACCCCATCTGACCAAATTTATTTTCGAGCATGTGGTTAAACTGGATATAAGCTTATTTTGAAGCCCCTCTTCAACATTTGGGAGAAGGGATCAACATTGTTTGGTGCTTGCCATGTGTCACTTGTAGTTATATCCCCTAATTTGGCCCTCATTTTTGCATTACAATTGGCAACACTCTTTGCTGTTCTGTTTTTTGGAACCTTGGCCGAACGAAAGATGGTCTCTATTTTGGCCTATACTTCATGTTTCATTCACACTTTTTTCTGTTTGGTGAATATTTGTATAGCTTCATGTTATAGCCATGTTGAGCCTTATTTTGCCATACACATGAATTCTCACATTTTTAGTATACTGATTTGAGGCTGCCATATGACTGTTAAATATCATATTTTGGTCCTCTCAAATGTTGTAGAAGAAAATATTTCAGTTTGGGTTTTTGCTTATACCACTTGCCTTCATACCCCTCTTTGGCCCCTATTCTTGCATGCCATTTTTGCCATCCTATGCTTGCTGTTTGGGCCATGTTATATAAACTGTGAAAGTGCATCTTTTGGGACTGGTCTAGTCCTCTGTCTTTGCATTGCAACGTCAATAATTGTCATGTTTGGCAAAGCTTATGGCCCATTTCGTGGTGCCAAGAATTCGCATTTCGGGACAGATTCCATGCTTTCATTGTCTATTCGCCTTCATTTTCGGGGCTGTTTTCCCCCATATTTTTAGCTGCTCGAAGATCCATTAGAATGATTGCTATCCTATTTCATGCCTTTCAATTCGCTTTATCCATCGCCTCGTTTGCGTGCGCCATGTGCACGCATTTCGAGGCTACACTCAATTTCCTTGCATCGGCAATCCTTATGTGAGTGCGGCTGAGGCTCTCTCATGTTAGTATAAGTCCAATTGCATTCTGTAATGTCATTGTGCATTGCGTATGCAATCGCCTCCGGTTTGCGTGCCTGTGTGCACGCATTTCGGGGCACCTCATTTTCTGCCATCGGCATCTTATTGTGAGTGCGGCTTGAGGCTCTCTCATTTAGTAATAGTCCATATTGCATTCTGTATGTCATTTGCATTGGCGTATGCATCGCCCTCGGTTTGCGTGCCGTGTGCACTGCCTTTTCGAGGCATCCTCATTTTCTGCCATCGGACATCTATTATGTGAGTGCGGCTGAAGGCCTCTCTCATGTATATATAAGTCCCAGTATTACATTCTGTATGTCATTTCATTCATTCCTGTCACCGCCTTATTCCTGGTTGCGTGCCCGGTGCCACCGATTTCGA
>NW_021037924.1:0-12865 GCF_004153795.1 Camellia sinensis | reverse complement strand
ACTCTTCATCGAAATCTGAGTTTTCATGAGATGAGTTTGAAAACATGGACCTGGGTACCCATACTTGAAGATCTTATGAAAACAACACAAAAACATGGATCTTGTTACAAGCTTTCGGATCAAAATATGGTTTTATCTCAAGAACACAAGAACATCATTTTCTCTTTGTAAAACAAACTTTAAATCAATGCATGGTTCATGAATCATGTTAGATCATGCAATGCAATCAGATAACATCAAGAATACAAGAGTAAATCAAGATTCTAACCTCAAAACACGGATTAAACGGCTCAAACTCTAAGGATCGAGCTTGGGATCTAGCTCTCTCACTCCAACTTCCTCTCATCTTCCTAGAGCTTCTCTCTCTACCATGCAAGAGATATGACACCAAATGATATGTTTCTAACTCTGCCGGCTGACTAAACCCTCTGCTGGGACACGTGGCAACGGCTGGTTGGATCTCCCCAAAAAGGTGATAGATTGATAAGACAAGAGCATGACAAAGTGTAAGCACAAGTAAGGTGACAAGGCACTTCAGCGGGTAATGATCTCGGCTAGGACAAAGCTTCGGCAAGTAGGGTCTTAATGATCTTGGCTAGGAAGAACAACACTTGGTCCAGCTGTGCCACACCTTGCCCTAGATTGTCTACACCTCGGCCTAGATGTGCTACACCTCGATCTAGGTCGTACTAGTCCAGGGACAAGATCACTTTGAATAACATCTCAGCCTAGATAATGACATCTCGGCCAACTGTCAGGTGAGGATGGAGGTCAACCAAGGTAGTTCCAATATAGTCCTAGGTGTAAGAAGTTCAAAGATGTAACCTAGGCTTAAGATGACCTCGGCTAAACTCACACCAAGCAAGGGACAAAGCATGCAAGCAACACTTATGCGAAACAAATCAAGGTTTGCAATGCAACTTAACAAGACAAGATCATGTAAATACATGCAAGCATGACTAGAGTAAAGTGAGTGTTGCTACAGGTTGTTATGTGATGGGTATATTGTATTTTATTTCGGGGCGTTACACGACTTGGGTACAAAATGTGTAAGTTTTATCTACTCAAAGGATATATGTACCATATGTATTTTATAATTAAAAAAATAATATAATTTTATATTTTTTGAGTATAATTAAAAAAATCAAAAAAAATCATAACCAAATACCGCATGAGACATAATCAAAATCTCATGAATTAATCACTAAAATATTGTCATAACTAAAGAAGAAGATTAGTTATAACTAAAGAAAAAATTAGTCATAACTTAAAAAAATGACATAAATTACATATAATATACCCCTTTTTAAAAAGATATGTACAGTAGAAATTCCCTTGTTGTATATGTAAGTTATTTAGACAAAACGAGTAATAGAACCATTATGTTGTGTCTATTAATTTTTTATTTTTTTTAAATGTATTGCCTTTTTGAAATTATAAAATGATTTATTACATTTTATATTCCTAAACTATTATCAAATTATATACTTAGTTCATAAACTATCGATTGAGTCTACTAAATTCATAAAGTAATCAAAGTCTATTAGTTCCTAAACTATCGATTAAATCTATAGTCCTAAAAATATTTAATTCAAACTTATTTAGTCTCTAAAATGATTACAAAAATAAAATATAAACCTATAAATATTATAAATTAGTAAAAAAAAAAAAAACCTATCTAGTTAAAATTGTATTTAAAAAAATCTTAAATTTTTAATTTGTTTTTGAAAAGTGAACGTCAGTTCTTCTGGTGAATTTTCTTTATAAGAGTAAGGGTAATTATTTATAATTTTTTTTACTTATCTTCTAGCTACTCGCTTGCCTTTATTTAGTATTATATTGGTAGATTTCATTTATAAGTTCTAATTGATTGACTTTAAATTTTTCACTAATCTATTTTTAGAACTTAATTATTGTATTATTTTATTCTATTATTATTTTTAGCGAAGTGTATTATTTAAATTATCTAATTAATTTTCTTTAGTATATTTAATACTCGTATAATTTTATGGATAAGATTGAGAAACCAGACTGTAAAACAAATTTAAACACACAGTGAAATAAACACCTTTTAAAGAAAAAAAATAAAAATTTAAGATTTTTTTTGTATGAAATCTTAAGTAGGTAGAGTTTTTAGTAATTTATAATATTTATGAGCATATTTTTATTTTTGTAATTCTTTTAGGGACTAAATATGTTTGAATTAGATACTTTATGGATTTCATAGATTCAATTGATAGTTTAGAGACTAAATAGACTTATATACTTTAGGGACGTAATAGATTCAATAAATAGTTTAAGAACTAAATTAATTTTGATTTATATATTTTTGGGACTTGGTAGATTGAATAGATATTTCTGGAGCTAACTAAATAATTTGGCAATAGTTTTAGGGATAGAAAATGTAAGAAACCAATTATAAAAATTGTAAAAAATCATTTAGGATTATTTTTTTAGCAATTACAAAATATTTTAATTATTTTTCATGTAACGCCCTCAAAAAAATACGACAAATACATCCCAGAAGCATATATATAATAACACATAAATCAGAGTGTAAATAGTCCTTTCATTACATGAAGTTAATAATACAAAGAGTTTAAAACAAATAAATGCCCTTCGGATTTACACATTTCCAAGTCTTGGCTTGGTTCCAACAAAAGGAGATTAACTCATACAAATTTAGCCCTAGGCTATACAAAAATAAAACAAAACAAGAAGCTCTTGCTTCCCAAAAATCCATCCAATGCTATTGCCTTAGTGCAATGCATGCCATATTACTTGAAAATATTTTCCCCAAATAGGGTGAGCCACAGCCCAGTAGGAATAATCTAGCACAATATATGAATTTAATAAAGATATAAGCACATATGCATATAAAATGCCGGGTAAAACATTCATGCTATATAACGCCATAAAATACCAATTCCATATTCCATTTCATTTTCTTTCCAATTCATTTCATGTATATGATTCGATTTCATTATTTTTCAATAACCCAAATGAGACTAAACACTCAATGATTCAACAATTTCACAATCGACACATAACATTTCCAATTGCCATTTTACGGATATTTCGTCTGCGGGATCGCGCCTATTTATATATTTCAATTTGCCATTTTATGGATATTTCGTCTGTGGATCGGCACCCATGTATAGATTTGGGACTTTTACCTAGGACATGCCGGCTAACTTAATTATAATGGAGTCAATCCCATTTCTCCTTCCACACAATCATATATATAACAATGTATTTAAACAAATAATCACACATATGTAGTACATCCCATTTCTCCTCCCGAATAAACAACATATACAATGTTTAACAACATAATCATATTCAATGATAATCAACCATGGGATAGTTCCAATTCACCTAATCCACATGCAATTCCTACAACAATCAAAACTATCCTCCACGATAGTCCAATATAGATATTTTCTAAACAGATATACACTCCAAGACAGATAATTGATTCAAAATTCAAATATGAGATACATCACCTATTCAATTCAATTTTACTTGCCCAATTCCAAGTTTTCAACATCAATTTTTCAAACTATTTATAAAAAAAGGATGATAGTCATTTTAGGGCAACAAATTCCCCTTTTTCAAAATATCAACCCAAGTACCAAAATCAACTCATTTTGACAAACAGACTTCATTTTTTCCAATCCTAAGTTCACTATTCATTTCCAACAAAAACCACTCTTTTATATTTCCACCAAACCCTAGGTTTGCTCAATTACCCCCAAATCCACGCATTATTACACAATCAACAAATAACTAAGTAAAAAACCATAACAAAGTGTAGAAAATCCTACCTCAAGCGAAAAGATGAGCTAAGTAAGAGTGAAACTCCAAAGAACACCAAACACCACTTCTATTTGGATCTCAAAATGAAGATCTTGAGACGCTCTACCTTTTTTCTCAAAGGCACTAGGTGAAAAGATCAATGGATCTAGATGAAATAGAAGAGAGAAGGTGAGTTTTAGAGAGTGAAACTCAAAGATTTAGGTTTTTTGAAAAAGTTTTTAGAGAGAGAGGGGAATGAAAGTGAAACAGAACATCATCTTCACAGACTGTTATACATGCAGTCCGCTCGAGCGTGAAAAGTGATGCTCGAGCGTACAGACACAAAGTTCGTTCGAGCCTGAAAAGTGAACGCTGAGATGAATACGCTCTTTCAGAAGTTTTGTAACGAGGACTCCGCTCTGAGCGTGAGAACTGGAGGCGGTCGAGCGGTTCCAATGGCACTCTCCTGAGTATTTGCAGACATGCAAAAATGCTGAGAGTTGACAAATCCGCCTCAAAGACTACAATGAATGCGACCGCTCGAGCGGAAGAGAGCCAAATATCTGGACATCACAAGTTTGGGAAAAACAGCAACAGCTTTTCCAACATAACTACAACCTGATAAACCAAAATAAAGGGAGACAAGGGAGGACAAGTTATATGAATAACCATTCTAACCATACCAACCCGAGTCTGGAATGCAATATGGTACGAGTTCAAAATCGAAATTGCTATATTTCGGCACTTTTCACTTTTTAATTGTCTTCTTTTTTTTTTCTTTTTTTTTGTGAGGAAATGCAAAACTTCATACTAGTAAGAAGAAACAGTTTGGTCTTTCAAAAATGTCTAGAGATACAATGGAATTTAAATGGTGTGAATTGACCCCTAATTTAAAGGATTGATGCGCACGTGAGATTACTTGATTTGAAATAAACTTTCTGTCCAAACAGATTGTTAACTCTTAGTTTATTACATCCACATCGAAAAAAGACAAAGGAAATCAAGTAGTTCTGCTTTATACAAGTGAAACCTTTGATTCCATTTAAAAATTGCATTTATTGTGGCATGCTTCAGTCAAGAGACAGTATTAATAAATTTTAAAAATTTAAAATTAAAATTAAAATTTTTGATTAAATTAATTTTTATGTAAGTTTTGTTGATTTTTTGAACCTAAGCCGATTAGGTTGATAGAATTCATTTTTCAATTTTATAACAAAGAAATAATTTGCGTTAGATTTGTTAGGACTTTAAATTAAACTTCTAATCTAAACACATCTCATTAGCTTTTAGTTTACATAACCACATTGGAAAAAATATGATTGGGTGGACGTATTATTTCACTTATATAAAGTGAAGCCTTATGCTCCAATTAAATTCAAGTGCTGTTCATAACATTCAGTCATACAATTTCAATTTTAAAGGTTTCTATTAATTAATTTTTGTGTGATGTTGGTTAGATTTTCTACTTGGTGATGACCGGTTTCATTACGTGTCATTTTCATTTTTTCTCATGTTATGGGTTTCAAGAGCTTTCTTTCAAACTCCGATCTCTGGTTCTAATCCGGGTGAGCGTCACTTGATTTCGAAGGGTGCACGGCCTAAGTTCAAAGTGCCTTAACAGGTGTGTGAATTTAGAAAAATTCTGTGGCTGCATAGGCCTAGGCCGCACGTGCGGTGCGTCCAGCGACATGGAGGCGTCGTCTTGTCTGGGGCATGAGCCGCCACACGGTGCGGGAAGGATATGAGCTTGGAAACGGGTGCACACTGCACCAATATTAGCGCCAGCGTGCGGAGTGTTACAGGCAGGATGCGGGATAGGTGGACCACCGCACGCTTATTGTAACGATGCCACATCCACCATATAATGTATATACAGATTAATTAAGAGGATTTGGAATTTAATTGGCCGAGTTCATCTATAATTTTAATTGTTGAGATTTATTGAGATTTGGGATTCTATTTCGTATATATATCATTAGGTTATATTTTGGAATTAGAAATTAAGGGTCAAATGGCTTAAGAAAGTGGAAGTTTTAGGAAGTTGAATTAATTTAATCTTAATTACGGACCCATTTGAGAGTTTAATTAAAAGATTCGATCAGTTTCCGAAAATTGAGATCGATTAATTAGATTCGCGATTGAGAAAATTAAGTTAATTAAATTATGAGGATTGAGAATTGTGACTATTATGTATTAGTTCATTTATGGGCAGGTCAATTTGATGGAAATTTTGAGTCTGAATAAGAATTGAAGGCCCTAAGTGATTTGGGAAATCAATTGATGAATGAATAATAAGTTAATTTGATATTTGGAGCTTTTGGGAGTTTAATTAACAACCTGTTCAGATTGAATAATTTAAATTATAATTAATTGGGCTCTAGATGGAAGTAAAATTAGATTATTAAATTATTTGAATTTGTGACTAGTTAGCGATTAATTGAATCAAGATCAAGATAATTAAATCAATGAGGCTGATTAACTAAGCTAATGGATATAGTGAATTAATCTAACCTAATTATAAAATAAAAATGGAGTAAAATTTTAAAAGCCCTAGAAAGATGGTGAAGAGAAATATTGTTTTATTCATTATTAATTCTTTAGTATATTTTTATTGTAGACTTAGTGTATGGTGTGTGGTGGTGTGTGTGTTGTGTGTGTGTGTCATTTTGTGCTGAACACCAGCACAGCCCGAGAGCAGAGAGGAAGGACCACGGGGGAGAGAGCGAGCAAGAGAGAGAGGAGCTTGCTTTCTTTGTGCTATGGGTTTGTGAAGGAGATTCAAGAAAGGAAATGGAGAATCAATCAAGAATTCTATCAACAATTAAAGATTAATGCTAAGGATTTCCAACCTTGATTTTGTAGGAATTTGTTTACACTTGAATTAAAGATGAGTTTGGGTTCAATTTCAATATATATTTGGAAGAAATTAGAGAATACAAGGATTGAAAGAAATAAGGTAGGTCATGGTATGAAATCAAAATTTAGAAATTAAACTATTTTGCATTTAATTTTTTGTAATCTTGCATGAATTTGAGCTTATTCTACATGCATGTGATTTGGAAGAAATTAAAGAATAAAATATGGTTTTGATTTTTAATTAATTATAACCAATGCATTTGATATAAATCTAAGAGTTTGAACTCAAATTAAACATATTTTTGGAACATGTATACTAATAAATTAAATTGAGGTTAAATATACATTAGTTAAGCCCTTGAGATTAAGGAAATGGGTTTTGGGAAAAATTTATCAAGTAAATGTTAATGTTGTGTTATTCCTCATGAATTTGGACTTCGTCTTTATCATGCATCAATAAATCTTTGAGAAAGTTGAGAATTAATTTCATGTTTGGGTATAAGGAGAGCAAGTTTTGGAAAAATTATAAATTCATGACAATTTTGAACTTAAATAATTAAATTAAAAGGAATTTTTGGAATGTAATTGGGTTTTGAAATTTTGACCATAACTTTTACACATGCAAATTTTTCTAAGAGTTTTATAATTTTAATTTCATAAATTTAAGGGGATAGAAAAGGCTAGAAATCATTTATGGATATAGAATGAAATTGATAAGAAAATGCATGAATTGGAGCTTAAAATCAAGTTTATGAGAGTTACGTTAGAAATTAATTATCTTTGGCTTGATTTTGTAGAATCATCCTAATAACTTGAGATTTGAGATTAAATTCATGGAATTAGGATGAAATTGAGTTTAAATAAAATGAGTTAATATGCATCATGAATTAAGAAAACTATGAAATTAAGTCCTCTTGATTTTGTAAGAAATAAGGTTTTAAAGTAAGAAATTAAAGTTAAAAGAAAAAAAAAAAAAAAAACTTTCCCCAATAAAGTTTGTGGAAATTAATTTGAAAAGATTAATTGTTTTGATTTGATTTTGTAGTATTTTCTTATAATACATGAGTTTTAGGGGAATTGAGCCATTTCAAGTCCATATTTGGAAGAGACAAGGAAATTTTTAAGAAAATCAAGTTTATGGAAATTTGGATTAATCCTAAAGTTTGATTTTAATAATTAGTTTTATTTAATCCACGCATGTGATGTATTTAAGCAATCTATTCAATTTAAGAATACATTATTAATACCCATGATATAAAATAAGTTTTTGGTTAGAAATTTGAGTTAAGTTGAATTTAAATAAGAACTTGAATTGTGTAATTCATAGTTAGTTGATTTTTGTTATTAATAATAAAATTAGATCTACTTGTATTACATACATCATGGAATTTCAAAAGATTTGGGAAGTCTAATTTATATTTTAGAAATTGTGGGTTGATGTAAAGAAGATGAGTTAAGAACTAAATTGGACAATTGGAAGCATGATTTGAGTGAATGAATTTCTAATTGAAAGTGTTCCATAAATTATCCATGGTTCTCTATTTTTGTATACCAAAAGTACAAATGTTTTTGAGGCTTGAATACCAAATTTGAACTTCATTGTAATTTTGGAATTTCAGAATTTTATGTTGTCCGCTCAAGCAAAGGAAAGTCCTCGCTCGAGCGTGAAAATCGAGCTCCCAGTAGTTTTTCAATATTTTACAGTCCGCTGTATGATTTTAGCATTTCATGTTCTTGTTCTTCATGTTCTTCAAGAGAGAAACCCAGATTTTCCTAGACTTCATTTCTTTGAATGTGGTCGTCGGGAACACACCTCGGCCAAGGGGTGTGAGACCTCGGCCTAGACCTGGTTGGTACCCAGCATGTTTTCCCGAGATGAAAAGGCAGTGTTGTAACTCTCCAGCATGTCCTTTCCTGTCATGTATAGCTTGTTTTAAGGATGCATTTCATATCCATCTTTGAGCATCTCACCTTGTCTAATTGAATCGCATTCAATGGGATTTATTATGTGCTTGTAGGCCTTGGATCCTTGCTTGTAATTCCTACACCCAAAGAACTATGCGAATGGTATCTTTAATAAAGCTACGTTATGATGTTTTGATGAAAGCTTTGCTTTGCTTTGTTTTGTTTTGGAAAAGTATTTGATAAAGCATGAATGAATACCCCTATTTTGCATATCAAGTATTAGCCTTGTTTTGGATGGCATTCTTGGAAAGCCCGTATGTGCTAGGGGACTCTAAACCTTTGTAGCACAAGTCCTTACGTGCTAGAGGACTCTAAGTTTTTGTAGCACCTTTGTTTAATGTCATCCCTTGTATTATATTGATGCTAGTAAACATCCCTTGAAGATTTGAAAGACTTGATTGATGGACTTGGTTCATCCCTTGATTTTGTATAGTATGCTATGTATTGCTCAGAAAAGAGACCTTGAATATCATTCATGCAAAACCTTTATTACTGGTATCATTCACTCAGTATCCAAGCTCACTCCCTCCTTATATATATGTAGATGATGAGCAAGAAGGCGGCGACGCCTAGATGATTATTTGCAAGATATTTTTAGAATTTCATTTTTTGTAGCATCTTGAAGATTATGCTTCTTGGCTTGTAGTTATCTCTTTGTATATGTCGGCTTGAGAAGCCTTTTGATCAACATGTATTTTTTGTACTTTATTTTATTGTATCCAAGTTATAAACTTTATTAAGATGTATGTCATTTCATTTGATCTATGCACAACTCTTATGGACTACTTAGATTTAAATTTATTTCTTCCGCACATGTAAGCCCCATATGTATACTCTGATTGTGTGTGAATCTTTGTAAGTTGGCCTTTGGTAATCTCGGATTACTGGCCATCACGGCACCATTCTACTAGGGGCGGAATGGGGTCGTGACAGAACCAATAAGTGGCAACATATATGAATTGATAAGCCTTCATTAATCATAATTGGATATAAAACAAAGGTGACACATGTGATATATATTCATAAACAGTACATCATGAATCTACAGCACTTGTTACAAGATTGAGAAAAGAAACGAAAGCTGAACAGATAATCGTATGCCCTAAAGGCTTACATTTTTCTAAATCACTACTTGGCTACGTCAAAAGTGAGTCTTCAGCTCAATACATATAAAGCCCTACGCTTGTACAAAATTAAATACAAAATACAACACTAAGCCTTCAACTCCACAGTCCTCCCAAGCTAAGTCCTTGGTGGAGGCATATCACCAGCACCTGAAAATGATTTTTTTTTTTTCCATATAAGGTGAGTTAAAGCCCAGTAGAAATAATCCAACACAATATATGAATCTTAACAAAAATATAAGGGTGAAATGCACATGCAATGCTTGTGACCAATACGTTTATATTTCTTTCTCAAAAATCATACCATGCTCAGCTTATATCACAATTCTCAAATCATTTCCTTTACAACAGAAAACAAGGGGGAATTCTCAAACCGATACAACCTTTCACAGATATTTCATTTATAGGAAACCGTCAAACGACACCCTTGTAAACATAGCCTATACAAGCGTTACTATTGTCATTTTACGAATATTTTGTCCACGGGAACCAACACCCATGTATACTGTAACGCCCTCAAAATAGACTCATTATATATTTGTCACTGAATGCAATATTTAAAGTAAACAATTCATTATCTCATTCATCAGAAGTATTTCTAATAAAAGCATTACATGTAACATCAAATTAATGCCCTACGGCTTACATCTTTCCAAGCCAACACTTGGACACAAAAATATGAGTTCTAACTCAAATACAAGTAAAGCCCTAGGCTAAATGTTTACATGTACTATCAAATCAAAACAACTAACTGAAGATAGTCTTCAAAATCCAAAAGTCAAATCCTTCCAAGCTAAGTCCTTGGAGGTAGCTTATCACCTGAACCTGAAAATGATGTTCCCATAAAGGTAGACACAGCCCAGTAGAAAATACTAAACCAAAATTAAGCATTGAATAAAGCTATAGCATTCAATAGATGGTTAACCAAGATAATCAATTGTATCATTATACAGTCTCATGACACTAATGTCTAAGACACATTTCCTTTCCATTATTATCAACATGGCTCAAAACCTGGCCAAACTTACAACAGTGAACTATATATCATATTCACATTACTTTCAATATCAACAAAACAAATGAGACTAGGCTCATATCAAAACACTTCATACTTCCCGTTTGATACACATTGTAGTGCTGTATCAATAACATGTAAAAACACTTCAATATAATAAGCACACATAATAGTGATGCTAATGGAGTACATCCCCTATCCTCCTCCAAACACAAATCCGGTTTAGAGGTCCATCCCTATCTTCCCTAACGTGGAGTACATCCCCTATCTCCTCCCAAACAATATGCATATGCAATGCTCAATCAATACATGTAATTTCTGTATTAATTCATTAGTCTAAATTTATGACTTAAACAAATTGATTAGTTTCAATTTTCCCTAATCCCATGCAATGTCTACAACAAACACGACTATCCTCCAGATAGCCCAAAAAGTTATTTCTAGACTGAAATAAATATATCAACAATTCAATAGGCGAGTGATTTTAATTATCCAACTACACCATTTAATCAATGAATCCTCAATTTCATGCATTTAACCAATTTCCCCAATTTCCTTAAATTAATTATACAAATTAATTTATTAATACAACTAGGTTTTTCCCAAAATTACCAAAGTACTCCCAATATATCAAAATACCAAAACTTAGAACAAAAACTTATAGGATGGAGTAGGAAATCCCTACCTTGAAGAAAATAACCCGAATGGAGAAGACGAAGATGAGACCTAAATTCCAAAGTGCTCTAAACCACCAAACGTTCAGATTAAATGGAAGCCCTTGACTCACTCTATCTTTTTAATAAAGGACTAAGGTTAGATACTCACCCTAAGTAGATCAATTCTTAGAGAGAAGGCAGTTAGAGAGAGAGAGAGACTCTCAAGGGCGGTTTTTAAAAGTTAAGAAAGAAAAGTAGGTCAAAAAGTTATCCAAAAAGTGAAATCATGGACTGATATAGTCGACTCCCCGCTCGAGCGTCCAAACTCCCGCTCGAGCGTCGAATACGCATCCCAGTACTTTTGCAAACCAGGTCCCCGCTCGAGCGTCCAACTCCACGCTCGAGCGGCACCACACATTTCCGCTCGAGCGTCCAATCCCACGCTCGAGCGTCCAACACTGCACAGGAAATACGGATGGGTGTAATCCGCTCGAGCACCAAAAACCCCCGCTCGAGCGGACAAGCAACAAAAGAACCCCCGCTCGAGCGTCAAACTTCCGCTCGAGCGGACAGGTCAAAACTGGGCAACTAGTTTGGCATCTAAACTCAACTGACTTGTAACAGACCCGCCAACACATCCTATAACTCAAATACAAATAGATTAAAGGACGACAACAACCAATATATACTGACAGGATCCACGGAACCTAAGTCCGGATACAATAATCTAAAGGAAAAAGACCGGGGTCGCTATATATACACGCGTTTTTCAAGACTTTCACCTTGGACACATAGGCCAACTTAATTTGGTGATACACACCTCTTTCCAACGTTCACCATTTTTTCTCAAATTCATATTGCAATGTATTAAATGAGCAACAATGTTCGATGCATATGGATGAGAAATTAATTTCAATTCACATAATTTTCATGCAATTTCTGCAACAATCATAGTTATCCTCCACCGATAACCCAAAACAGATATTTCTAAACAGATATAAAATCTCCAATAAAGATAAACTTTTCAAATTTCAAGGTAAGTGATAATACATATCAAATTCCACCATCTATATCAATATCCATCCAATTTCACTTTTTTAACATCAATTCTATTTATTTATACAAAATAAATATCTTAGCCATTTAGGGTAAAACCCATTTTTTTTTCAAAATCCATTATAAGTATCAAAATCAATAGTTTGATCACAAATCAACCCATTTTCCAACCCCAAAACCATTTTCAATACATCCATTGATCCCTCTTTTGATTTTAAACCAAAACCGTAGGTTTGTTCAAAATCATCCAAAATCACAATATCATTTTATAAAACAAATAACTAAGTTAAAAATTATAAAAGAATGTAGAGAATTCCTACCTCAAAATTAGAAGACGAGATGAACACAAATGAAACTTGGATGAAGCAAAAACCCAACTCTATTCTGATGAAAAT
>NW_021037921.1:0-10385 GCF_004153795.1 Camellia sinensis | reverse complement strand
GTATTGCTGTTCGAGTGTTCGAACCGTAATGCGTCAGAAATGGTATGTAAACGCCGTATTTACATATCTGCCACTGTGCAGGAGAATCCGTATAGGTGTTCGAGTGTTCGACCCTAATGCGTGAGAAATGGTATTAAAGCCGTATTTACATATCTGCCATTGTGCAGAGAATCCGCATAGGTGTTGAGTGTTCGAACCTAATGCGTAGAAATGGTATGTAAAGCCGTATTTACATATCTGCCACTTGCAGGAGAATCCGTATAGTGTTCGAGTGTTCGAACTAATGCGTAGAAATGGTATGTAAACGCGTATTTACATATCGGCCACTGTGCAGGAGAATCCGCATAGGTGTTCGATGTTCGAACCCTAATGCGTGAGAAATGGTATGTAAACGCCGTATTTACATATCTGCCACTGTGCAGAGAATCCGTATAGGTGTTCGAGTGTTCGAACCTAATGCGTCAGAAATGGTATGTAAACGCCGTATTTACATATCTGCCACTGTGCAGGAGAATCCGATAGGTGTTCGAGTGTTCGAACCGTAATGCGTCAGAAATGGTATGTAAACGCCGTATTTACATATCTGCCACTGTGCAGAGAATCCGTATAGGTGTTCGAGTGTTCGAACCTAATGCGTAGAAATGGTATGTAAACGCCGTATTTACATATCTGCCACTGTGCAGGAGAATCCGATAGGTGTTCGAGTGTTCGAACCTTAATGCGTGAGAAATGGTATGTAAACGCCGTATTTACATATCTGCCACTGTGCAGGAGAATCCGCATAGGTGTTCGAGTGTTCGAACCTAATGCGTGAGAAATGGTATGTAAGCCGTATTTACATATCTGCCACTGTGCAGGAGATTCCGTATAGGTGTTCGAGTGTTCGAACCGTAATGCGTCAGAAATGGTATGTAAACGCCGTATTTACATATCTGCCACTGTGCAGGAGAATCCGCATAGGTGTTCGAGTGTTCGAACCTAATGCGTGAGAAATGGTATGTAAACGCCGTATTTACATATCTGCCACTGTGCAGGAGAATCCGTATAGGTGTTCGAGTGTTCGAACCGTAATGCGTCAGAAATGGTATGTAAACGCCGTATTTACATATCTGCCACTGTGCAGGAGATTCCGCATAGGTGTTCGAGTGTTCGAACCTAATGCGTGAGAAATGGTATGTAAACGCCGTATTTACATATCTGCCACTGTGCAGGAGAATCCGTATAGGTGTTCGAGTGTTCGAACCCTAATGCGTGAGAAATGGTATGTAAACGCGTATTTACATATCTCCACTTGCAGGAGAATCCGTATAGGTGTTCGAGTGTTCGAACCTAATGCGTGAGAAATGGTATGTAAACGCCGTATTTACATATCTGCCACTGTGCAGGAGAATCCGCATAGGTGTTCGAGTGTTCGAACCTTAATGCGTGAGAAATGGTATGTAAACGCCGTATTTACATATCTGCCACTGTGCAGGAGAATCCGTATAGGTGTTCGAGTGTTCGAACCTAATGCGTGAGAAATGGTATGTAAACGCCGTATTTACATATCTGCCACTGTGCAGAGAATCCGCATAGGTGTTCGAGTGTTCGAACCTAATGCGTGAGAAATGGTATGTAAACGCCGTATTTACATATCTGCCACTGTGCAGGAGAATCCGCATAGGTGTTCGAGTGTTCGAACCTAATGCGTAGAAATGGTATGTAAAGCCGTATTTACATATCTGCCACTGTGCAGGAGAATCCGATAGGTGTTCGAGTGTTCGAACCTTAATGCGTGAGAAATGGTATGTAAAGCCCGTATTTACATATCTGCCACTGTGCAGGAGAATCCGATAGGTGTTCGAGTGTTCGAACCTAATGCGTGAGAAATGGTATGTAAACGCCGTATTTACATATCGGCCACTGTGCAGAGAATCCGCATAGGTGTTCGAGTGTTCGAACCTAATGCGTGAGAAATGGTATGTAAACGCCGTATTTACATATCTGCACATGTGCAGGAGAATCCGCATAGGTGTTCGAGTGTTCGAACCGTAATGCGTCAGAAATGGTATGTAAGCCGTATTTACATATCTGCCACTGTGCAGGAGAATCCGTATAGGTGTTCGAGTGTTCGAACCGTAATGCGTAGAAATGTGTATGTAAACGCGTATTTACATATCGGCCACTGTGCAGGAGAATCCCATAGGTGTTCGAGTTTCGAACCCTAATGCGTGAGAAATGGTATGTAAACGCCGTATTACATATCTGCCACTGTGCAGGAGAATCCGCATAGGTGTTGAGTGTTCGAACCGTAATGCGTCAGAAATGGTATGTAAAGCCGTATTTACATATCTGCCACTGTGCAGGAGAATCCGCTATAGTGTTCGAGTGTTCGAACCTAATGCGTAGAAATGGTATGTAAACGCGTATTTACATATCTGCCACTGTGCAGGAGAATCCGCATAGGTGTTCGATGTTCGAACCTAATGCGTGAGAAATGGTATGTAAACGCCGTATTTACATATCTGCCACTGTGCAGGAGAATCCGATAGGTGTTCGAGTTGTTCGAACCGTAATGCGTAGAAATGGTATGTAAACGCCGTATTTACATATCTGCCACTGTGCAGAGAAATCCGTATGTGTTTCGAGTGTTCGAACCTAATGCGTAGAAATGGTATGTAAACGCCGTATTTACATATCTGCCACTGTGCAGGAGAATCCGTATAGGTGTTCGAGTGTTCGAACCCTAATGCGTGAGAAATGGTATGTAAACGCCGTATTTACATATCTGCCATTGTGCAGAGAATCCGCATAGGTGTTGAGTGTTCGAACCTAATGCGTGAGAAATGGTATGTAAGCCGTATTTACATATCTGCCACTTGGCAGGAGAATCCGTATAGTGTTCGAGTGTTCGAACCGTAATGCGTAGAAATGGTATGTAAACGCGTATTTACATATCTGCCACTGTGCAGGAGAATCCGCATAGGTGTTCGATGTTCGAACCTAATGCGTGAGAAATGGTATGTAAACGCCGTATTTACATATCTGCCACTGTGCAGAAGATCCGCATAGGTGTTCGAGTGTTCGAACCTAACGTAGAAATGGTATGTAAACGCCGTATTTACATATCTGCCACTGTGCAGGAGAATCCGTATAGGTGTTCGAGTGTTCGAACCTAATGCGTAGAAATGGTATGTAAACGCCGTATTTACATATCTGCCACTGTGCAGGAGAATCCGTATAGGTGTTCGAGTGTTCGAACCTAATGCGTAGAAATGGTATGTAAACGCCGTATTTACATATCTGCCACTGTGCAGGAGAATCCGTATAGGTGTTCGAGTGTTGAACCTTAATGCGTGAGAAATGGTATGTAAACGCCGTATTTACATATCTGCCACTGTGCAGGAGAATCCGCATAGGTGTTCGAGTGTTCGAACCTAATGCGTGAGAAATGGTATGTAAAGCGTATTTACATATCTGCCACTGTGCAGGAGATCCGTAATAGGTGTTCGAGTGTTCGAACCTAATGCGTAGAAATGGTATGTAAACGCCGTATTTACATATCTGCCACTGTGCAGGAGAATCCGCATAGGTGTTCGAGTGTTCGAACCTAATGCGTGAGAAATGGTATGTAAAGCGTATTTACATATCTGCCACTGTGCAGGAGAATCCGTATAGGTGTTCGAGTGTTCGAACCGTAATGCGTCAGAAATGGTATGTAAACGCCGTATTTACATTCTGCCACTGTGCGGAGAATCCGATAGGTGTTCGAGTGTTCGAACCTTAATGCGTGAGAAATGGTATGTAAACGCCGTATTTACATATCTGCCACTGTGGAGAAATCCGTATAGGTGTTCGAGTGTTCGAACCCTAATGCGTGAGAAATGGTATGTAAACGCCGTATTTACATATCTGCACTATTGCAGGAGAATCCGTTAGTGTTCGAGTGTTCGAACCTAATGCGTGAGAAATGGTATGTAAACGCCGTATTTACATACCCACTGTGCAGGAGAATCCGCATAGGTGTTCGAGTGTTCGAACCTTAATGCGTGAGAAATGGTATGTAAACGCCGTATTTACATATCTGCCACTGTGCAGGAGAATCCGTATAGGTGTTCGAGTGTTCGAACCTAATGCGTGAGAAATGGTATGTAAACGCCGTATTTACATATCTGCCACTTGAAGAGAATCCGCATAGGTGTTCGAGTGTTCGAACCTAATGCGTGAGAAATGGTATGTAAACGCCGTATTTACATATCTGCCACTGTGCAGGAGAATCCGATAGGTGTTCGAGTGTTCGAACCGTAATGCGTCAGAAATGGTATGTAAGCCGTATTTACATATCTGCCACTGTGCAGGAGAATCCGCATAGGTGTTCGAGTGTTCGAACCTTAATGCGTGAGAAATGGTATGTAAAGCCGTATTTACATATCTGCAACTGTGCGGAGAATCCGTATAGGTGTTCGAGTGTTCGAACCTAATGCGTGAGAAATGGTATGTAAACGCCGTATTTACATATCTGCCACTGTGCAGAGAATCCGCATAGGTGTTCGAGTGTTCGAACCTAAGTGCAGAAATGGTATGTAAACGCCGTATTTACATATCTGCCACTGTGCAGGAGAATCCGCATAGGTGTTCGAGTGTTCGAACCGTAATGCGTAGAAATGGTATGTAAAGCCGTATTTACATATCTGCCACTGTGCAGGAGAATCCGTATAGGTGTTCGAGTGTTCGAACCTAATGCGTAGAAATGGTATGTAAACGCGTATTTACATATCGGCCACTGTGCAGGAGAATCCGATAGGTGTTCGATGTTCGAACCCTAATGCGTGAGAAATGGTATGTAAACGCCGTATTTACATATCTCCACTGTGCAGGAGAATCCGCATAGGTGTTGGAGTGTTCGAACCTAATGCGTAGAAATGGTATGTAAAGCCGTATTTACATATCTGCCACTGTGCAGGAGAATCCGTATAGTGTTCGAGTGTTCGAACCGTAATGCGTCAGAAATGGTATGTAAACGCGTATTTACATATCGGCCACTGTGCAGGAGAATCCGCATAGGTGTTCGATGTTCGAACCCTAATGCGTGAGAAATGGTATGTAAACGCCGTATTTACATATCTGCCACTGTGCAGAGAATCCGATAGGTGTTCGAGTTGTTCGAACCTAATGCGTAGAAAATGGTATGTAAACGCCGTATTTACATATCTGCCACTGTGCAGGAGAATCCGTATTGTGTTCGAGTGTTCGAACCGTAATGCGTCAGAAATGGTATGTAAACGCCGTATTTACATATCTGCCACTGTGCAGGAGAATCCGTATAGTGTTCGAGTGTTCGAACCTAATGCGTGAGAAATGGTATGTAAACGCCGTATTTACATATCTGCCATGTGCAGAGAATCCGCATAGGTGTTCGAGTGTTGAACGTAATGCTAGAAAATGGTATGTAAGCCGTATTTACATATCTGCCACTTGGCAGGAGAATCCGTATAGTGTTCGAGTGTTCGAACCGTAATGCGTCAGAAATGGTATGTAAACGCCGTATTTACATATCCACTGTGCAGGAGAATCCGCATAGGTGTTCGATGTTCGAACCCTAATGCGTGAGAAATGGTATGTAAACGCCGTATTTACATATCTGCCACTGTGCAGGAGAATCCGATAGGTGTTCGAGTGTTCGAACCTAATGCGTAGAAAATGGTATGTAAACGCCGTATTTACATATCTGCCACTGTGCAGGAGAATCCGTATAGGTGTTCGAGTGTTCGAACCGTAATGCGTCAGAAATGGTATGTAAACGCCGTATTTACATATCTGCCACTGTGCAGGAGAATCCGTATAGGTGTTCGAGTGTTCGAACCTAATGCGTCAGAAATGGTATGTAAACGCCGTATTTACATATCTGCCACTGTGCAGGAGAATCCGCATAGGTGTTCGAGTGTTCGAACTTAATGCGTGAGAAATGGTATGTAAACGCCGTATTTACATATCTGCCACTGTGCAGGAGAATCCGATAGGTGTTCGAGTGTTCGAACCGTAATGCGGATTCTCCCAGCACAGTGGCAGATATGTAAATACGGCGTTTACATACCATTTCTCACGCATTAAGGTTCGAACACTCGAACACCTATGCGGATTCTCCTGCACAGTGGCAGAAGTAAATACGGCGTTACATACCATTTCTACGCATTACGGTTCGAACACTCGAACAACCTATCGGATTCTCCTGCACAGTGGCAGAAATGTATATACGGCGTTTACATACCATTTCTGACGCATTACGGTTCGAACACTCGAACACCTATACGGATCTCCTGCACAGTGGCAGATATGTAAATACGGCGTTTACATACCATTTCTCACGCATTAGGTTCGAACACTCGAAAACACTATGCGGATTCTCCGCACAGTGGCAGAATTGTAAATACGGCGTTTACATACCATTTCTACGCATTACGGTTCGAACACTCGAACACCTATACGGATCTCCTGCACAGTGGCAGATATGTAAATACGCTTTACATACATTTCTCACGCATTAGGTTCGAACACTCGAACACCTATGCGGATTCTCCTGCACAGTGGCAGATATGTAAATACGGGTTTAATACCATTTCTCACGCTTAAGGTTCGAACACTCGAACACCTATGCGGATTCTCTGCACAGTGGCAGATATGTAAATACGGCGTTTACATACCATTTCTCACGCATTAGGTTCGAACACTCGAACACCTATAGCGGATTCTCCGCACAGTGGCAGAATGTAAATACGGCGTTTACATACCATTTCTACGCATTAGGTTCGAACACTCGAACACCTATGCGGATTCTCCTGCACAGTCGGACAGTTAAATACGGCGTTTACATACCATTTCTGACGCATTAGGTTCGAACACTCGAACACCTATACGGATCTCCTGCACAGTGCAGATATGTAAATACGCGTTTACATACCATTTCTCACGCATTAGGGTTCGCGACACTCGAACACCTATGCGGATTCTCCTGCACAGTGGCGATATGTAAATACGCGTTTACATACCATTTCTACGCATTAGGTTCGAACACTCGAACACCTATACGGATCTCCTGCACAGTGGCAGATATGTAAATACGGCGTTTACATACCATTTCTCACGCATTAAGGTTCGAACACTCGAACACCTATGCGGATTCTCCGCACAGTGGCAGATATGTAAATACGGCGTTTACATACCATTTCTGACGCATTACGGTTCGAACACTCGAACACCTATACGGACTCTCCTGCACAGTGGAATATGTAAATACGGCGTTTACATGCCATTTATGACGCATTACGGTTCGAACACTCGAACACCTATGCGGATTCTCTTGCACAGTGGCAGATATGTAAATACGGCGTTTACAGACCATTTCTCACGTATTAGGGTTCGAACTCTCGAACACCTATGCGGATTCTCCTGCACAGTGGCAGATATGTAAATACGGTGTTTACATTCCATTTCTGACACATTACGGTTCGAACACCCAAACACCTGTGCGGATTCTCCTGCACAGTGGCAGATATGTAAATACGGCGTTTACATACCATTTCTCACGCATTAGGGTTCGAACACTCGAACCACCTATACGGATTCTGCTGCACAGTGGCAGATATGTAAATACGGCTTTAGATACCATTTCTCACGCATTAAGGTTCGAACACTCGAACACCTATGAGGATTCTCCTGCACAGTGGAAGATATGTAAATAAGGCGTTTACATACCATTTCTGACGCATTACGGTTCGAACACTCGAACAGCAATACGGATTCTCCTGCACAGTGCCAGATATGTAAATACGGCTTTTACAAACCATTTCTCACGCATTAAGGTTCAAACACTCGAACACCTATGCGGATTCTGTTGCACAGTGGCAGATATGTAAATACGACGTTTACATACCATTTCTGATGCATTATGGTTCGAACACTCGAACACCTATACGGACTCTCCTGCACAGTGGCAGATATGTAAATACGGCGTTTACATACCATTTCTCACGCATTAGGGTTTGAACACTTGAACCCCTATGCGGATTCTCCTGCACAGTGGCAGATATGTAAATACGGTGTTTACATTCCATTTCTGACGCATTACGGTTCGAACACGCAAACACCTATGCGGATTCTCCTGCACAGTGGCAGATATGTAAATTCGGCGTTTACATACCATTTCTCACGCATTAGGGTTCGAACACTCGAACACCTATGCGGATTCTCTTGCACAGTGGCAGATATGTAAATACGGCGTTTACATACCACTTCTCACGCATTAAGGTTCGAACACTCGAACACCTATACGGATTCTCCTGCACAGTGGCAGATATGTAAATACGGCATTTACATACCATTTCTCACGCATTAGGGTTCGAACACTCAAACACCTATGCGGATTCTCCTGCACAGTGGCAGATATGTAAATACGGCGTTTACATACCATTTCCCACGCATTATGGTTCAAACACTGGAACACCTATGCGGATTCTCCTACACAGTGGCAGATATGTAAATACGGCGTTTACATACCATTTCTCACGCATTAGGGTTCGAACACAAGAACACCTATACGGATTCTCCTGCACAGTGGCAGATATGTAAATACGGCGTTTACATACCATTTCACACGCATTAGGGTTCGAACACAAGAACACCTATACGGATTCTCCTGCACAGTGGCAGATATGTAAATACGGCGTTTACATACCATTTCACACGCATTAGGGTTCGAACACAAGAACACCTATACGGATTCTCCTGCACAGTGGCAGATATGTAAATACGGCGTTTACATACCATTTCACACGCATTAGGGTTCGAACACAAGAACACCTATACGGATTCTCCTGCACAGTGGCAGATATGTAAATACGGCGTTTACATACCATTTCACACGCATTAGGGTTCGAACACAAGAACACCTATACGGATTCTCCTGCACAGTGGCAGATATGTAAATACGGCGTTTACATACCATTTCACACGCATTAGGGTTCGAACACAAGAACACCTATACGGATTCTCCTGCACAGTGGCAGATATGTAAATACGGCGTTTACATACCATTTCACACGCATTAGGGTTCGAACACAAGAACACCTATACGGATTCTCCTGCACAGTGGCAGATATGTAAATACGGCGTTTACATACCATTTCACACGCATTAGGGTTCGAACACAAGAACACCTATACGGATTCTCCTGCACAGTGGCAGATATGTAAATACGGCGTTTACATACCATTTCACACGCATTAGGGTTCGAACACAAGAACACCTATACGGATTCTCCTGCACAGTGGCAGATATGTAAATACGGCTGTAAATACGGCGTTCACATACCATTTCTCACGCATTACGGTTCGAACACTCGAACACCTATGCGGATTCTCCTGCACAGTGGCAGATATGTAAATACGGCGTTTACTTACCATTTCTCACGCATTAGGGTTCGAACACTCGGACACCTATACGGATTCTCCTGCATAGTGGCAGATATGTAAATACCGCGTTTACTTACCATTTCTCACGCATTACAGTTCGAACACTCGAACACCTATATGGATTCTCCAACACAGTGGTAGATATGTAAATACGGCGTTTACATATCATTTCGGACGCATTACGGTTTGAACAGTCGAACACCTATACGGATTCTTCTGCACAGTGGTAGATATGTAAATACGGCGTTTACATACCTTTTCTCACGCATTACGGTTCGAACACTCGAACACCTATGCGGATTCTGCTTCATAGTGGCAGATATGTAAATACGGCGTTTACTTACCATTTCTCGTGCATTAGGGTTCGAACAGTCGAACACCTGTACGGATTCTCCTGCACAGTGGTAGATATGTAAATACGGGGTTTGCATACCATTTCTCACGCATTAAGGTTCGAACACTCGAACAACTATGCGGATGACGGATTCTCCTGCACAGTGGCAGATATGTAAATACGGCGTTTACTTACCATTTCTCACGCATTAGGGTTCGAACACTCAAACACCTATGCGGATTAGGGTTTGAACACTCAAACACCTATACGGATTCTCCTACACAGTGGCAGATTTGTAAATACGGCGTTTACATACCATTTCTCACGCATTACGGTTCGAACACTCGAACACCTATGCGGATATGTAAATACGGGGTTTACGTGCCATTTCTTGCGCATTACGGTTCGCACACTCGAACACTTATGCGGATTCTGCTGCACAGTGGCAGATTTGTAAATACAGCGTTTACTTACCATTTCTCGTGCATTTGGGTTCGAACAGTCGAACACCTATACGGATTCTCCTGCACAGTGACAGATATGTAAATGCGCCGTTTAGTTACCATTTCTCACGGATTAGGCTTCGAACACTCGAACACCTATAC
>NW_021037911.1:0-16624 GCF_004153795.1 Camellia sinensis | reverse complement strand
TTCTTGGCAACTTAACTCGAACTTCATCACACTCACTACTCAAAAAGCTAGCAAGAAGACAACTAAGTTCACTTCGTCCACACGAACCATACACCGGTGATAAGGTTCTATCCACCTAGTGTCTGTCACACCCCAAACCTGCCCCTAAAAGTTCGGGCATGACTACGTCAGAAATGGATGATAATACGACATATACAACATATGGGGCTTGAACGGAAGCATTTAATAGCATATAATAACATATGTAACATCCATTGAGCTATCACTACTATACCAGGATCACAAAGAACATAAGGCAGATAAATATATAGTGACATGCATCTGAGAATTTAACTATGTACATACCCAGCCCTCAAGAGTAGGCGTATAATAAAGACATTGAAAGGTAAAAGGGTTATATACACTCCACCTTAGACAGGCAATCAAGGTACAAAACCAAAAGCTTAGCAAAACTCCATAAATGAGCTGCCTTCATAAGTGCCTGGACACTCGGAAGTTGACCAAAGGGGTACAGATACCATCGGTTAGAGACTGACCTCCAGGTGGAGTGCCTACAGAAACAAACATAACATAAAGTGAGTCAAGCTCAGTGAATAGTAGTACGTAAACAATTTAACTAGTAACTTGAATTCCAATACATATCAATGCGTATATAATGCAAGTGGTTTGTGAGTACTTGGATGCCTTTCCCGAGGATCTTATTAGTTCACCACTTCACTGAGAGATTGAGTTCTCTATTGATTTAGTGCCTGGCACAGCACCAATTTCTATGGCACTGTATCGGTTTGCACCGGCTGAGTTGAGTGAGCTGAAGATTCAGCTCCAGGAATTACTAGATAAGGGTTTTATTCGCCATAGTACTTCGCCTTGGGGAGCACCGACCCTCTTTGCTAAAAAGAAAGATGGAGCCTTACGACTTTGCATTGATTACTGAAAGTTGAACCGGGTTACGATTAAGAACAAGTATCCAATGCCTCGTATAGATGACATGTTCGATCAGTTGAAAGGGTCTCGTTGTTTCTCCAAGATAGACCTAAGATCGGTTACCACCAGTTGAGGGTCAGGGAGGAGGATATCTCGAAGACGACATTCTGAACACGGTATGGCCACTATGAGTTTCTTGTGTTGCCTTTTGGGCTAACCAGCCCCAGCTGTGTTTATGGACTTGATGAACCGAATCTTCCGAGAATTCTTAGACCGTTTTGTGGTCGTCTTTGTGGATGATATTCTGATTTACTCATCTTCTAAGGAGGAGCACGAGGAACACTTGTGAGTGGTGCTTGAGTTGCTTAGAGCCCATAAGTTGTATGCTAAGTTCGGGAAGTGTGAGTTTTGGCTAAAAGGTTAAGTTCTTAGGCCATGTAGTATCCAGCGAAGGGGTGATTGTAGATTCATCCAAAATTAAGGTAGTGCAGGATTGGGCACAGCCTAAGAATGCTTTCAAATTTCGTAGTTTCTTGGGGTTGGCTGGGTATTACCATTGGTTTGTGGAGGATTTCTCCAGATTAGCTTCGCCTTTGACTAGATTGACGAGGAAAGGGGTCAAATTTGTGTAGAGTGAGACTTCTGAAAAGTCGTTCCAAGAGCTTAATGTTAGACTTACCACCGCTCCCGTCTTGATTATTTCGGAAAGAGGATTGGGTTATTCAGTGTATTGTGATGCCTCACGAGAAGGTTTGGGTTGTGTGTGATGTAAGAGGAGAAAGTAGCAGTCTATGGCTCACGGCAGTTGAAAACACACGAGTGGAACTACCCTTCCTATGATTTATAGTTAGCAAGCTGTGATTTTTACCTTGAAGGTTTGGATGCACTATATGTATGATGAGAGATTCAAGGTGTTTTCTGATCATAAGAGTCTGAAGTATCTGTTTACATAGAAGGACTTGAACTTGAGGCAGAGAAAATGGAGTTCATAGAAGATTATGATTTCGAGTTGCATTACCATCCGGGGAAGGCTAATGTGGTGGCCGACGCTTTGGGTAGGAAATCTATTAGTAGTGTAGCTTGTATTGCCATCCAGGAATGGGAGATGTTGGGTGCCTTGGTGAATTT
The DNA here is from genome assembly GCF_004153795.1 of Camellia sinensis. Lineage (NCBI taxonomy): Eukaryota > Viridiplantae > Streptophyta > Magnoliopsida > Ericales > Theaceae > Camellia > Camellia sinensis. Next base: position 14,572 of record NW_021037911.1, on the reverse strand, counting down.
GACCTGCATTTGGGTGAGTTTGTTGAGTCTGCAACCTTATTTTCTGTAGTTGTACAACCTACACTTGTGAACCGAGTGTTAGAAGCACAAAAGAATGACTTGGAGGTAGAATATCTCCAAGAGAAGATCTCCAGTGGGAAAGTAGAGAAGGGTTTGACTGTGTATCCCGACCTGAGTGTAAGATACCATGATCGTTTGTTTGTGCCGGAGTCTTGCCGAGAGGAAGCACTCCGAGAGTTTCATCATTCATGCCTTGCGGTGCATCCGGGAGGCACAAAGATATATCATGATCTGAGTCGCCAACTTTGGTGGAGGGGTATGAAGAAGGATATGGCCATGTTTGCATCGAAGTGCCTTACTTGTCAGCAAGTGAAGGCCGAACATCAGAGGCCAGCGGGTTTGTTACAGCCCTTGCCTATAGTTGAGTGGAAGTGGGAGCATGTCACGATGGATTTTGTTGTGGGTCTTCTAAGGACTCAACGGAGTGGTGATGCCATTTGGGTGGTAGTTGACTGGTTAACCAAGTCAGCGCATTTTACTCCTATGCACGTAAGAGATTCGGTAGATTACCTCGCTGACTTGTATATTCGAGACATAGTGAGGTCACACGAGGTCCCTGTGACGATTGTTTTGGATAGAGATCCTATAGCGATCCCGGTTTTCCCTCCATTGGTTGTTGTATTCCGGACTAGGTTCCGTGGATGTCTGTTGTTGTATATGTTTCATTTCCGTCCTTTAATTCTTTGTATTTGAGTTTTAGGATGCGTTGGGCAGGTTTGTAACAGGTTGGGTGTGTTTCGAAACAAATGGTTGCTGCCCAGATTTTGGTGTCTTCACTCGAGCGAGGCTTTTGTCGCTCGAGTGAGCTCTTTGTTTTTGTTCCTTCGCTCGAGCCAGGGTTCCTTCGCTCGAGCAAGAGTTGAGTGGTGTGTCTGTTGGCTCGAGCGAGAAGTCTTGCGCTCGAGCTTGCGTCTGTGTCTAGTTTTGGACCTGAAGGTTGTATTTCTTGGCTTGAGCGAGCTTTCCTTCGCTCGAGCAAGCGAGCTATATGTTTTGGATTTCTTCGCTCGAGCGAGCTTTCTTTCACTCGAGCATGCTTCTGAGTTGCAGACCTGAAGCTTCGTGTTGTTGGTTCGAGCGAGGCTTTTTGTGCTCGAGCGAGGTTTCTTTGTGTCTGGTCACTCGAGCGACCATTCCTTCGATCGAGCGAAGCTCGAATATATTAGATCGCAGTAGCAGTCTCCTTCGTCACTTTTGATCCTCTTTACATCTCAAACCCTAGATCCGACTCTCCCTCTCTCTTTACATACCTTCTCTATACATATACTCCATGTTCTAGGAGTCTCCTATCCTTATCCCTTTGTAAAAAAGGTGGAGCTTGGTGTGGGCTACGCTTTGATCCGAAAAACATTGAGTTTGGAGCATCTTGGGTTTTCACCTTGTTCTCCATTTGGTCTCTTCGTTTGAGGTAAAGATAACCTACTCCTCTCTATGAGTTTTGACATAAATGTTGGGTATTGTATTTTGGATAGATGGTGTTGTTTGGCAATTTTGGGAACGTCAAGGTTTGTTTTAGAGTTATGAAATGGGGGTTTTCAAATGTTAAACTCCATGTGTATGAAAGGTCTTGGAAAATGGTATTATTGTTATTAAATTAATATAATTGAACCTTAGGGGATGTACTCCATTGATAACTAAGTTGGCGAGAGTGCTAGGATGAAAGTCCCGAAATCTTAATTGCGTTTGCATAACGTAGATGATTGAAGTATTGAAATGTTTTATTATGAGTTCTAGTCTCATTTGAATTGTGGATAAAGGAAGTGTTTTATTACGAGATGTAGTCTCATTTAATTGTTTTGGCTAGGTACTGAGCCATGTTTATGAATGAATTGGTTAAGTAAAAGAAAGTGGAATGAAACACGGTTATATTTGTCATAGAATTGGAAAGTGTAGACGCGCCCGCGTGGGGGCCCTCGCTACAGTTCGGACTCGATTTGTGTCACGGTTCTTAATCTGAACCAAAGAGTCCAAATCCGGCAAATCGTTTTGAGAAATAGATTTTTTGAAAAGAAGTGCCAAACATGGACTGCTTTGCCAGATACAGAGTCGCCACCTAAATATTTTAAAATGGGAGAATTTAGGAAACCCTGACTCGGTGCCAAAGGCTACGTGTCCGTCATAACCAAAGTTGCCTCGGCTCGGGAGCTTGGGTACGATTGGGGAAGGTCAGCTATGAGCACCCCCTCTCGCCCGATCCGAAGATCGGCCTTTCTGCTAACCATGATATCCATTTTTGAAAACGTTATGTGTTCTTATTCCATTTATTAGCCTAGAATTACTATGTTATGCGCACAACACACAAGTATAGACTAGATTGCCTAATTTGGAAATAAGCATTGCATATCCGTTTGTCTTGAAAAACACTTTGGAATTTGCTACTCGCAAGTAGGCTAAAATACGAATTTCAACGAGTTTTCCAACTCAGACAACCCAACCTACACCACAGGCATTCAAACAGTTTATCACATAAGCATCTAGCCACATAGTAAGCATGCCGTCATGATAGCATTCACACACATGCGAGGATGCTAAAGCATAAATACTTACATCGTACTCCGTGCCAAAACAATAAACTAGTTAGCCAACATACATGGTCCTAGTTTATGTCAAATTGACTAATGCAACACATACAGGATGCAATTAGAGTAGGCTCGGCTAACCTAAACATGACATGTGAAATGCAATCAATTGATGCACGTATTCAATTTGGAATTGAAGTACAAATGCAGTTAGCATGATGTACCGAGCCCGTGCATGCAAGACAAATGTATGGATGCACGCATGCATAGCATAGGGTATGCTAATTTAAACATGCCCTAATACCTTCATAAGCAGGTAAATAAAAGGGAAGAAGAAGTGGGATTGGAAGACATGCACACACACGGACCCACACTTATTACAGATTCGCCCTCGCCCGGAGGGACCAAACAAATATTACAAATAATTAACCTACAAGTTAATTAAATATTACAGGCCATCTAATTAGCTAAGCAAATTAACTAATCTAGGGAAAACAGATAAACCGCCTCGGGAAGAGAGCCCAATGCAATGCATGCTCGATCCTGCTCGGAAGTGCACTGCCATGCGCAAGTTGCCTCTGTTTTCCCTACTATACTCCTCTAAAGACTGCCAAAGTCTCAGGATGTGCTTACTAGATGTTGAGGAGTGCCACCGGCTGGAGGGAATCATCACCGGCTATGATTTGGTGTCCATCGGCACACAATGAATCCATCGACCACCAATTGATTGCCGGTCGGCACTCTATGCAGTCGATCAGCAATAAGTTCCTGCAAAACTGTTTGACAGTAGCAGAAGACAGAACTTTGCATGGCAATGCAATTCAAGCCATATATGCACCAATCATGTCCCTTATCATGTTGAGTGAGTCAAAGGGACATGCTCCTTGGTTCTCGGACCATCAATCGCGCATTTCCATGCGTGATGGCCCAAGGGACCAAGTGTGCACATTTTGATGTCAAATGCATGCAAACCAACAAACCAAAGCCCAATTCCTATCACTAGATCAAGGAACAAGACATGCATGCTAGATGCAATGCAACCTAGGCATGCAAGCTAAGGATGCAACATGGGAATGCAAGATGTACATGCAAGCATGCAAACAAACATGCAAGGTAAGCATGCAAGCAAGCAAAGGATGGACTTAAGCATGATTTAGGCAACTCTAATTAGCCCAAAACAGTGGCCATGAGTGCTATGAAATGAGGACTAAACACACATACAACATGCACATGTTAAAGGGCTAACACTCAAGCACAAAAGGGCAACTCTCAAGCACACTTGAAGAGGCATAACATGGACTAATGGCATGCAAGGTAAGCATTGAAAATCATGTTACAAAAGGTGCTAAGCCAATTAAACAAGATAAACAAGACATGCAAACAAAAGCCAAAACCCAAGACAAGCCAAGAGGCTTAAACCAAGACTAAGTCAACCAAGCCTCACAAGGCTAAGAGGACTTAAAATAGGTCTAATGCGAACCTAAACAACACCCAAGGGACACCTAGATAGCATCTAAGTGGCTCAAATTCAAAAGCATGCACAATGACCAAAACATGGAACATGCAAGACAAACTTCCAAAGCTTCAAAGAGGCATCCAAGGCAAGCATACAAGCATGTTAAAGGGACTGAAATAACATGGCAAATGGTTTCAACCCACTAAATTAAGGCAAGGATGCATGCTATACATTTACACACTTAAGACCAACAAACCAAAAATGCAAAGGGGCATACAAAGCATGCCAAAGTTGACCCAAACAACTATGACAGACCTTAAACATGGCAAAATAAGCATGAAAGCTTCACAAGGCTAAGCCTAAAATATGCTAGAATAATGGTTTACAACCTAAGGCATGTTAAGGCCTAAACATGGCATTACAAGGTAGGTATGCAAAGCATGCATGGCGTACCAAAACCAACTAAAAACAGAGGCAATATTATGACATAATAAGCACAAAATCAGCTAAGGCATGGTCAACAAGAGCCTAAGCTAGGTGTTCCTCAAGAGGCCAAAAATGGTCCTTTTCAAGGACAACGAGGAGAGGGGGTGGCCCTCTCCTCCCTAGGACCTCAAGGCACCATCCTCACCTCTGAAATCCCTCAAGATTTCAGTGGTGAGGAGGCCCAAACACCAGGTCTCGGAGCTCACACAAATAGCACAAAATGGGGCCTCTCAAGGCCTAAGAGGGGTCAAACACCTCCAAACCACAAAACACTCTAAACAAACTATTTAGAGGGCCCAAAAATAGAACTTTTTATATTATACACTAAGCTCAAAAACAGTTCTAAGATAGGCAAAAAATAGTATGCAAAAATGGCGAATAAAGGAGTAAGATTGTTACCCTTGAAGACCACTTCACAAATGAAGCTCAGCAGCTTCTTTGAGCTCAAAACAGCTGCACAGGCGAGACGTCAGAGTACTATGGTTAACTGGTAGTACACCTGCTAGTATAGAAGATAGATCATACTGAGGAAACAGAGGAATAAAGAAAATAGTAGGCAAAGATATAGGAGAATTAATGTAGGAGAGGTCTAGAAGCAGTTACAGATCAGGTCGAGTCAGTTGAAGCGAATAGGTAATAAGAACGCGACTGTAAGCTAGGATCAATCATATCAGGCATGATGAATATGAGAGGCGAAGATGAAGAGCGAAAAGCTATGAGCAAAATGATGTAGAGCTCGTATCGCACTACGAAGGTGGCTGTGTGCTCAATTAATATACACTGGCAAGACATCGCTGATCACTGACCCAGTCAGAGAAATATGTGAATTAGAAGTGTATGGAGGCAAGAATGACGGCGATAAGCTTGCATGGAATGAGGGGCAAGGATCAATAGCAAATAGGTAAAGTAGGATCAAAAAAGTTAGCTTACGAGATCTCGTAAGTAAGCATGATCAATAGACGCGATATCTGATCGATAGATGTACAGATATTGTCGTCATACACGGCAAGCATCGGAGACCTGAATTAGAGTATTGCCAAAGGTAACAATCGAAGATTAGATTGCTTTCAAAGGTCAAGTAGGACTGATTAGCTGGGAGAACGAGCGTATCAGTCGACTCAGGGTATGCGCAATAGGAATCATAGTGGTGCAATTAGTGGTGAGTGTATAGTGAAGACGGAGATACTAGACAATGTGGGCATCAGATGGAGGCGAATGGTTCAATGATAATGTAGTGCTTGAATGTGGGCGGTCTGTGATAGAGATTGTGTAACAGGCATAACACGCAGAAGAGAGGCGCAGGTGATATTATAGAACGGGCTGCATGGTGTTGAGATTCGTGTAGTTATGTGAGGTGAGTGTGTATGAGCAATCAATAGAGAGAGAGATTACATCGACGGACTATCATATAACATAGATAGCGAGACTATAAACGGAAGTAGGCAGAAGAGCTGAACGTAGAGGCGAAGCAGGTGCCTGGGAGAAGGAAGAAGCGGTACTGGGCAGAGTGCATAATGAAAGAGCTGCGAAGGAGTAGCGAAGGCCGGATATAATAAGTAAGATGCTGAGGATCAAATCGTCGCGAAGAGGGAGAGCGTGCGAGTAAGGCGGGTAATATTGCTGTTCTACATTAGACGATAGGACATGGCGATCCGGAAGAAAATGACTGGAAGGGCATATTATAAAATGACTATATAAATCGCAGCAGACTAGAAGAGAATAGTTCTATCAGAGCGAAAAATAGAGCCTCGTATGATAAGTGGACTACATTAGTGTACTGGATAAGACAGCCCGACAGTACAGAAGATGAAGACAGCATAAGCCGAGGATAATATAACGAATAGATATGCATTCGTGGAGGTAAGTACCATAGCGTAAGGACTCATATAAGGATGCAGCGTAATAAGGACATATGAAGAACCGTATGAAGCTTGTTAATATACAACGGGTATCTAGGTGCATGGACTAATTAGGCCAGGCATGGAAGGCAGTTAGCGAGACTACTGTAGAGGTAGTGAACGTGCGTAAAGAAGTAAGCATGCTAGCGATCAAGGTAGAGCGGATTGTATTAAAGCAAGTGACGAGAGTACCACGATGGAGACGTACGTGAGCAGAGCAGAGAAGTGGAATTAGCGATAGCGGTATTGATCGAGGACTGCAGTGCAGCCAAGCTGCATGAGCTGAGATGCTTGCTTCCGAATGAGAACGACTAAGTTACAGAGGATCGTATAGACTAGTATAAATGATGAATTCGAGATGAATGATCTATCGCTAAGAGTTATAGAGAAAGGATAAATGGCAATAGAATAAGGAGCCGAAAGACAGAGGCGAAGCAGATCGAGCATAAGGCGATCTGACATGGATGCAGATAAAAGTCCATGGCTGAGAGTCATGATGTACAAGTATACAATATGATGCAGCAAGAATACCTAGAGGTATGCAAGAATGGTAAAAAATGTGTCAATCAAGAGTTTATAAATTAGTAAGACGCATAGAAGTGATAAAGACTCACGAAGAGTATAAGCGATTAAAATAATGTTACTGTCAGCAACGTACCAGCCAGTAAGAATAGGCCAATGTTTAAGGGACAATAAAGAGATAGAGAGGATGGGAGTGTGTGAGAAAAGGGCAGAAGGAACTGAGGCGGGTGAGTGATGAACGCGTAGGAGGAAGTCGCGATGCAGGGGATAGGACAGATGCACGCATTCACTCGCAATCGAGTGCTGAGAGCAATCGGTGAATTGCGAGATACAAGTGCGAGATGATGGAGACAACATTCACGAGCAGTCAAGTATATAAAAAGACGGATAATGAGTGGAGAAGTACTATTCAGCTGTATACCACGGCGTCAAGTAGAAACGTGAACCTCGATATGAGCTAACCTAAACTTTGCTAAAATCAAAATGAAGTCAAAGCTATTAGTGGGTAGGAGGTATTAGCACGGAACGGAAGCGTTGCTCGATGGACAGAGCTTAAAGGACAATGGCTGGGAGTAAAAGATTATGATGGCAATGCACAATTCGTACGAAAGAGAGAACGGATGAGTGGACTAAGATGCAACGGCCAGGTAGATAGTAAGGAGAGGAGTGCGAAGACGAAGCGATGGGGAATGGGATTAAGGATCAAATAGATATAACATGATTGAACGAAAGATTGTAGCTACTTATGACGATGCGCGATAAATCTAAAACTGTGTGCTATCCTAAAGGCATACATGTACCGATAGCAGAAAACTAGAAACTATCGGGTTAACTACTTAAAGATATTCAGACTACACAAATAGGTGGAGAGTATCCATAATAACCAGTATGAGAGAAACAGACAGTCGACTCGAGGACATCGTGCACAATATTCAATAACGATCATTTGATAGCAGAGATGTAAGAAACACCGCAGATCATTACGGAGGGTAAAGATGACGGATACATGGTGATGTTAAGGGATATAGAATGCTCCATAGATCAAGCTGGTACGATTGAGTACAACGGAAGATAACAGAGAGACGCGTTATGAACTGTATGTATGTCGTGAAATATACAGAGAGTGCAGCAATCCATGATGGCTGACATAGCAAAAGAAATCGACACCATTCTGATATCAAATGATACGCGTTACGGACTAGTCTGAGCGCGAGCGAGGGCGAGGAGACGAGCGTTCATAGAATTGGAAGCTGAGATAGGTAAAAGATAGAATGAGCAGGTAGGCGATGTATGACTTAAGTGTTGCGAGAGCAAGAAGACAAGTTACAGATGATATTAGACCGTTAGCATGATGGTAGTAGAGTGACCGTATAAGTGAAGGCGGCGTGAAGGACAGACGGCCATTATAAAAGTCTGTTTTATACCAAAGACAAGAAGATCTGTCAAATTTATCATTTCGTACAACGAGGGCCAGCGGCGGTAGGAAGAAACAGAAATACGACGTATACAAATGGGATCTGAGATGTCCACGGATCTGGCGAGTAAGTAATGTTAATCGTAGCTGAGGTACTCGATGGGTAGGACTAAAATTAAGGTCCGTATACTGATCGAGAGTACAGATCTAACGAACAACAATCTGAGGCTAGACTAGAAGATAGGAGCCTATTGCTAACGAGTAGAGATGATGACGCGTGAAGCAGACGTGAAGTATGTAGTGCTACAGGTGAATTCCATAGGTATCAATCTGTTCAATAGATAAAACAGCGTGAAGATAAGCATGCAGAAAAGGACTTAATGGAGCATAGTAGACAACAGTTAAGATAATCTGATAAACAAGCAGTGCGCAGATAGTACCATTGAATAATGTAGATAGTCACAGTGTGCAAAATCAGAGATTAGTGTAAATAAGGAGTAGTAGCAAAGATAATCAATGACGGGGAGAAGATAGTGCATTGATATAATACTGATAAACGAGAAGTCAAACAGATAGGCGAGTATATAAAGGAAAAAAAATCGAAAAGAGATCGAGCTGAAGTATGCGTTATGCTGGTACGGCTGGAGAGGTCGACTGACGAGCAAAGCTAGTAAGCGCACTATACATATGGCAACGTGAGGTCGCGAGACAATGATGCGTTGAAATATTCATGAACGGTAAGGACCTCGAAGAAGGATCGCGTGCAGCCATGGTAACGGAGGAGTATCAGGAGATAATATGTGGTCAAGGTGCATGAACCGAATGCGGTACAGCAGAATTCAGATGGTGAGCCTATATTGAGATAGGTAGTGATCTACATGCGTAGCTATAGTCGCATATCCAGCTGCGAATGATCGTTATGACAATAGCAATCTGATCCAAAAAGCCTGGGAACTATAGACGGTAGTGAAGCAGCGCTGCGAGAGAGGGCATGCAGTAAATAGAGAATATCATTATAAATCCTCAGATGCTAGTTAGCCAGGACAACTATATAGGGGGTAAAACGAGATCGGGGCGAGACACCGACGAGAACGAATATCTGGACCAGGTTATTGGTACGCAGCCAGCCATGCGAGCAGTAGAATCGGTTCGAAGCAGAGGAGTAGTATGTAAAGTTAGTAGAGTGAGGGATACGCTAAAAACTGTATATGCTCAACATCGAGAGGCGGTTCGAGAATAGATTAAGAAGCACGTCGAGGATACAGATAGAGTTAAAAACAGTACACGGCGTAGGAGAGTATGATCAGGATCGAGACATTACATCAATGCTGATGCTAATATACGGTGATCTAGCATATGCAGACGGGTAATCAGTGCACGGCGTAGATAAATGAGCAGAGCTACTGATAGTGAATGTATCGATATCGAAGAAAGATGGTCGAATGTAGGTGCGACAGACGCGCAGGATCATGATTTAAGGTCAGATGGTAGATGATACGTCTAGAGAGGTTGTAATTGAGGATGCAGAACGAAGATATAGATTCACGCGCCGCGCATTAGAAAAATATGGAGATATATTTTGTGTGTCACATCATGGACGGAGTAGAATATATAAGTGAGACTGAGACGGCAAGTCGCCTATCGCAGTAGATGTACGCAGAGTCAGAACTGTGCATGGACAGCACTAGAAAACGCGTTGATAGCGCAAATAGCTTGCCGAGCGCGATCGATCAAGAGAGAGCTAGAAAAGAATTAAAACAATGTAGAGGTGTGCGCTATCGCCCAATTACAACATATCGCTAGAAATGAAGCAGTTAGACTGAATAGCTGAGGATAAGGGCCGAAAGAGTGGAGAAGGCATCGAGTGGACGTTGATCATAAAGAGCAGGGATCTATACAAGGGAGTCAATCATACTGGTGAAGTGAGCAACGCGCACACATCGAATACTACAGTTCCCAGATAATATTAGGGCATTATTACAGGCAAAGGTAGTCGCATAGATCTGAGTACATAGGAGATATTCAGATTGATACGATACTTACGGGCACCTATAGAGAGTTATAATCGGTGGTATGCTTGCAGATACATAGTGAAACTGTGAAGGCACACGAGATGACAGAGCGGCCAGCCATAAGAGCTGGCGAGCTGCGAGCGTCACTACGCACGAGAGGTGACAGATGACAAGATTATGAGATAGCATACATGCGTGGTGCGAGATAAGGGAAGTGCTGGCGGTAGGAATATTTATAGAAGCCAGAGAAGAATCAAAGAGAAGTACGGGTCGTGCGGAACGGACTATGGAAGTCGAGCAATGTATAAATTAGAAGACGAGGTCCAGTAGGAGCGAATAAGGTAGCTGGTGCGAGAGAACAAGAGGAATAGTCACACCAGTAATGTACCAGATATCGTAACGGAAGCAGACGATAAAACAGAGCAAGAGTGCGGTCGCAGGACGTGAAAGACCATGAAGATTAGAGATTCAGCGGATTGTAGTAGCGGCAAGCGAATAAACGATGATCAGCACTATTACATCCAATAAGACCATATCTTTGCAGGAAAGTCGAGTGTTTGGGGACGAACGAGCGACTAATGTAAGGAACAGAAGTGATTTATTGGGAAGCAGCCGCTGTATAAGATTCACACGATGCGGATGAAGATTGCTGAGCGACGCAGCGATACATAGAAGACGAGAAAGTATCATGAATAGAGTGCATCGGCTGGACTTCGCTAGTGCGAACGTCTTAACAAGCTCCGCGTTAGACAGATCCGAAATGAGTGGGAATACTGTGAAGCGTCAATAAGCTACTAAGAGACGTGAGGAAGAAAGTGTAGACAAATGATCATATATTTGATGCAATCTCATGAGCATCGAAGCTATTTCGACTGAAAAAGAGAGGAAAAAGAGTATACGGATCGTGGCGATAGATCGGCGACGTGTCATAGATGCGGAGAACAAAGGTGAACCTAGGTAGCATAGGTAAGCGACCGGGCTGCGGAGGCAGGTAATACAAGTAAGTGATATAACAATGACGAGAATCTAGTCATAGAATATTGTAGCTAGCTGTGTAGAGATTCGAATTGAGCGAGACATAACTCTAAGTAATAGCATGATGACTAGTACAGGACGTTCATAATAGAGAAACGATTTACGCTTCGCACGACGAACAGAAGGAAAGGCGAACGAGACAGAGATGGCGTGCATACTGCAAGAGGAAAGAGATCGGGCGCAGCTAATAGCGTAGATTATAGTAGTATCGATCTCGACTATACAGATTGTGACAGCAAATCATAACGACGAGAAAGTGTGCAAGTACCAGTGACATTGACTCATTACGGCAGTACTACCACGTAATTAATACATCGAGAGATGGTTATCGATGCGCACAGGGCAGATGACACATACGGATCATGGGGGGCAAGAGTATAGTGTAGTGCAAAGCATCATACAGTCGCCGTAATGCTATGATGAAAGACCATGCGAAGCATCGACAGTGCGCAGTGTCAAAAGGTAGAGCAGTCAAGAGGGACTGAGTCTGTGTTGAGCATAGATACGATCTTCGTAACTATAACTTATGGACTATGGAGCGGGATGAGTGCCTCGCACGAAGAGATCATAATGAAGGGCAGCGATGAATGTGAGCGTGATGAGTGAATTAATATACGCTGATTATCAAATAGTCTGAGAGACAGAGTTCATACACACAGAGTGTAGAATCGCGTAGAATTAAGAGTTATAGATATATGCTCCGTACCACTAGGAAAAATCGGCGCATGCGCTTACGGCGAAGGTTCATAATTTACTCTGAGATAAGAGAAGATCCTATGAATAACGGTATTAGCCAAAATAGATGGAGAACCACTAACAGAGAGGGGTGAGAGGCGTGGAGAGCTACGCGACGACATTATCACGTACTTGAAAATAGCAAAACAGACTGTCAAGAATAGGAATATATCAATCGCGTAGAACTGAATAGAGACGAATGATCATGGCCTTCAGAGCTAGCGCTGACGATGACACGAACCGCCCATTGGAAAGCAGGATGGAAGCAACCGAGAGTGTGGACAATGAGCATAGCTAGGAGTGAGGAGTGCAACGAGAAGGTGTGTTAACGACAAGAGGTAGTTGTGCATGAACGAGGAATGGATCTGCAAGATATTAGAATATCTAAAGGTCAGTAGATGTTGCAGGATAAAATACGAGGTAGGTAGTAAAGGGCCGAATGACTAGTCAAACACTTGAGTAATAACAAAAGTCATCGAGATATGAATGAAACGAGTAATAACGTGTAGTCAATCAAGAAACCAGCGTGTAGGACGAAGTGTAACGAGAAAATCTGTAGGAGAAAGGCAAGCACCGATAATTCGGGAGCTAAAGAGAGGAAACTGGATAGCGTACAGTCCATGCGTGTTGAATCAAGCTTCAAGAACAAACCTCTAGCCCTTCAAGAATCAAGCAAAGGTGTACACTATGTGTTTGTGTGCAATAGTAAGACACAAACACACTTATACACACACAAGAGAGAGATATAGAGATAGGATATGTATGAAACCCTAACCTAGAACTCAAACCCAATATGGCTGTCTAAAATGTCTAACCCCTTTTTTTTTCTAACCCTCAAGCCAAGAGGGAGGGCTCCTCTTATAGAGAAGCCAATCTTGTAAAGCTTACTCAAGAAGCTAACAAGGAAGCCATCCCTCATACACGTGTATGGAGGGGAACAAAATGCCAATCCAGCTGTATTAAAATATCTGCAAAAGCAGATGAAACAGTAGTCGGCTGCTCAAAAATGCCATTTTTGACAAAATGGACTGCCGACGCGGCACAAAGAAATGCGACCGGCAATATACATTGCCGATGGCAACAAAACACCAGCCGGTGGCCTCTGGCCATGGCCGGTGATGTGTGGGGATGCCTCACAAGCATTCCCTGCCCCTCCAAGGCAAAACACAAGTGTTTGGTGCAAAACCAGACACTAAACAGTTCGAGTTCGGAGATCCTGAGGCAAAGCGCGTAGCGAGACCTCGGGAACCCCAAACGAACACAAACATGGATGTCACCGGGTGTTTCAAACGGTTGACGTCCAAGTCTTGAGGACGATCAAAAAATGGGGTGTCTACAGTTGCCCTCTTTGACAGAACTCGAAAGTCATAACAATGACGGAGTGAATGTCAAAGTCCAGAAGCGACCCATTTTTGACAAGGCCGAAGACTTAGACAAACATGCAAGACAAACAAGGTATGCGCCGAAGGCAGGGCAAAATGCAAGACAATGCCACAGAGCCGGACATAACTTATGATCATGCAAAGAAAGCTGTAATGAAGCATACATGCGACAATTTTAAGCTAGCATACACGCGACTACACTACAATGCAGAAAAGATGTAAGAGAAATATGCAATTCTCAATACGTCTCACTCGGAGGATACAATACCTGTGCGGTTCGTCTGGTTGCACCAGCCTCAAATGACCGTACATACAATATCGTGCTGAAAAGAAAGCAAACTTAACAGGTACAATATTATTAGCAACATGCATGACAATGCAAAATGGATGCAAAATGATATTGCAAATATATACAAAACAATGTATAAGAAATGCAAATGAAAATGCAATGCAATTGAAACAATGCAAACTATATGCAAAGCAATCGGATCGTGAATCCATATCATGAGCGGTTCGAAACCACACCTATGTCAAATAGATTGATGGGGTTAACAAGTCCGTCTACCATAGAACGGTCTACTGAATTTTTTTCTATGAGCGCAATGTAGACGGAACACAAGAAAGCAACGTATTGGGGGAGATGACAACAAGTGGGAAAACGACCGCTGGGGAAGGACAAACGATCCTAATGCCGGATGCCAAAATTACCACTAAATGTAATATAATATGGATATGCCTGGGGAGATGGCATAGGACATGGCACGCGGGCCAAACCAATCTTGCCTAGGCAAGGCATGTACGCATACAAGCCATGTTTAACATAGAACGGTCGACTGAAACTATGCTTCGACACCGAGAAGTATGGGCACATACCAGACCAAGCTTCACATGGAAAGGCGCAAAGCCATAGATGGAAGGTGATGCAATGAATGCATGCAATCTAAAATGCCATGGAAATGGCACGCGGGCCAAACCAAATCTTTGCCTAGGAAAGGCATGTACACAAACGAGCCGCGGCTAAACATAGAACGGTCCACTGAACTACTGCTTTGA
>NW_021037907.1:0-10768 GCF_004153795.1 Camellia sinensis | reverse complement strand
TGCAATCAACTCAAACCAATGGTGATTAAAGCCTTAAAACACCAAGCTAGTGAAGGAACTTACAATACAACCATGCAAAACAAAACTCAAATGAACTAACCAGCCCAAAACAAAACAAAAACAGGTTATTTCAAAGACTAAAACATGCTAGACTTGAGCTAAGTTAAGCTAGAAAAACATGCTAACATGTGAAGCCAACTAGGCATGCAAACAAGACACAAGGAGGGGAGGCTAACCCCTCCAAATTTGAACCTCAAAATAAGTTTTTTGCCACTGAAAAACCTCTGAAATTGAGTGGTTAAAAGGCCCAAAAAAAGTTGATTTGAAAGTGATGAATAAAGGAAAAAAAGCTTTACAAACTAATTAACAAGAAGAGTGAACCACCCTCTAACTAAAAAGGGGTCAAACCACCACTTTTAGGCCACAAAATAGAACTTTTCTCAGTTCAAAACCAACCCCAAAACAATAGGAAAAGATGGTAAAACAAGCTTGCAAAACAAAGTAAATAAGGCAAGTAAACTACCTCTTGAAGCAAAGGGCAATTCTAGGCACAAAACCAAGCTAAAACCACCTTCAAGAACTCCAAGAAGACCCAAGTACCCTCAACTCAAAGGTAAGAGGATTTGATTTAGGATGTGTATGCCCAAGTGTAGAGAAAACAAGCACTTCGACACAAAATTGTAAAAGAGAGAGAGAAATCTAGAGAGAGAGAGATTTTTGCTCTAAATTTTCTAACCCTCAAAAATGGGGGAGGAACCTCCCTATATATAGAAAAACATGCCTTGAGCTTAGAAATATCCCACCATACATGTGCAGGGAGATGTAGATCAATGTGCTAACAGCTGGCACAACTGTCAACAGCTGTCAACAAATATCTAAAATATCTGGAAAAATAGATTGGTGGTCGACCGGCCACACCAATGGCCGACAAGCACAAACCATGGCCAACAGCCTCTGGTGGTGGTCAACAAGTCACCACAAGTTCCAGGCACCAAGTTTTGATCCAAAACAAGGCACGGAAAGGACAAGGTCTGAAGGCTCAAAGACAGGGCGCTCCGTCGAGGACTTCGGGCACTCAAAACGAACACAAACAAACACAATCATCAAATGCACAAGTGATGGCGTCTGAGTCTTGAGGACGGTCAAAAATGGGGTGTCTACACACGCCCCCTTTCAGAAACTCGAAAAAAAGCCCTACAATTCGGACTCCCGCGGTTCTGAATCTAATCTCACAAGTACAATGTGAAACTGATAAACACCAGAGAGTTCAAATCCAGCAAATCATTTTGGAAAATTGATTTTGAATCAAAAAGTGCCAAAATTTGGAATGCTTTGCCAGATACAAAGTCGCCACCTAAATATTTTATTTTGGGAAAAATTTAGGAAACCCATGACTCGTGTCAAAGGCCACGTGCCCGTCATTACCAAGGTTGCCTTGGCTCAGGAACTTAGGTACGAGAGGGGAAGGTCATGAATTGAGCACCCCCGCTCGCCCGATCAAAGATCGGCCTCTACTAATCATGATATGATTTTTATGAACATTATGTGCTCTTGTTCTGGTTATTAGACTAGCTTTACTATGTGATGCACACAAGCAAATATAGATTAAAATTGTAAGAATTAGAACAATTCAATTCATGTTTGTTTTGCGAAAATGGTTTGAATTTGCCACCTCAAGTGGGCTTAAAGTTTGTGAATTTGCCACCAAACATAGTGGGCTTAAAACTGATTTGCCACTCAACAAAGTGGGCTTAAAACGCACATTCGTTGAATCGTTCCATTTCAAGCAACAAACATTCATCCACAGGCATTCAAGCAGTTTAACAAGTAAGCATTTAGCCTCATGGCAAGCATGCTAGTCATGGAAACACTCACACTCATGCAAGTATGCTAAAGCATTAAAAACTCACCTAGTACTCCAAGCTAAGAAAATATAAGCTAGAAAAATATGCATGATTCCTAACTATACAAGATGCCTAATGCAATATATGCAATAATACAAATTAATAGGCTCAGCTACTAATATGACATATGAAGCAATTTGATAACATGCGGTTAACACGTATTCAAAGAAGTAATTGAAACAACAATGCGGTTTGAATGATGCGTCGAGCCTAGGTGCATGCAATATGAAATGAACGGATGCAAGCATAACGTATGCTAATTGAAACATGATGTTTCTAGACTAACCATCAAAAGCGGTTAAGTAAAAGAGAGAAAGACGTAGGGTTGGAAGACATGCACATTATTACATTTTGCTCTCACGAAGGAGAGTCTGAATAAAGCAAAACTAACTAGCAACTAATTAGGGCTAAGCTAATTAAGCTAACCTGATTAAGCTAATTATTACAAACCAAATGAAATAAATACCTAAACTAATTAACTACTTATTACAACACTTGGAAGAATTCACTAGTAAGCTAACTAATTGTATAGAAAACATGAAAATTCTCTCAAACAGCTGACATAGCAAGTACAAAATATCTGCAAAAAACACTGGTGGCTAGCAGACAAGAAAAGATGGCCGGCAGCCTCCAAGGATGGCCGGCAGGCCACTAGAGATTGTAGGAGAGAAAGACCAAGACATGGTCCAAAAGGGAGACAAAATGGATGCAGGGTTTGAAAGACTCAAACCTGTGGCATTCCACTGAGGATTTCGAGCGCTCGGCGAGTAATCAAACTCGTCATCCGATGTACCTGCAAGAATACCCAAGTCTAGAAGGGCCATAAAAAATGGGGTGTCTACAGGAGTATGTTAAACAAAGCATGATGCCCTAAACTAACCATCATAAGCAGCTAAATAAAATGGAGAAAGACGTTGGGTTAGAAAACATATACATTATTACAAGTTTGTGCCCTCACGCAAGAGGGTCCGAATAAACTAACTAGCTAAGCTAATTAACTAGTTATTACAAAACAAATTAAATTACCTAAACTACTTAACTAATTATTACAAACCCAAATGAATAAATTAGCTAAGCCACTTAACTAATTATTACGACAACAAATTAATTAACTATTCTAGCTAATTAACTAATTATTATAACAAATTAATTAGTCTATGTAACTAGCTACTTAACTATACTAATTAACTATCTGACAAATTAGAACTAACTAATGAATTACAAATTAACTAATTACAACATGAATACAATATGTGAAAAGTATTAAGCTAACTACTCTAACTACTCTGCCTTGGGAAACGAGGAATACTCATGTATGCACGGATTTTCACCCAAAAAGGCCACTGTTCTGCTGCCAGATGCCTCTGTTGCACAGTAGAACACTTGCACTATTTTTTTCAACTCAAACCCAACTCTGTTTTGTTTCAAAAGGGCACTGTTGGGTTTTGCAAAGGTGGCGGGCAGGCTAGAAATGGTGGCCTGCTGGCCACAAATGATGATATGTCGGCCACTGATTCTTGGTTTTTTCTGCTACAATAGAGAGTAAACAGAGCAAGAACAGAATATTCTCAACAGTTGTTTGCACAACTTACCCCTCCTTATCATCAAACAGCTCAAAGGAGTGGTAAACTTGATTCACAAACCATCAATCTATGCAATTTCATTGCATGATGGCCTATGAACCAAAGTATGAAAGTTTAATAAATGCAACAAATAAAAGACTCTCAAAACCTCCTCCCTATCATGGATTGATCAAGGGAAGTGGTTGACATTGACTCTTGAACCGTTTACATCACTAACAAGTATGAAACGACTCAAGACTCAATGGGTTCAATTAATGTCCGATTGAACCCAAGTTGATTTTATTATCTTGTATCAATTTTAGTCCCAATTTTATTACTTTATTTTAATTACCAACCATTCCTTAGTTCATTAAGTCCAAAAGTGAAGATTAAGTCCTCTAATGGAAAGGAATACCAAACCAAGAGTTGTTTTAGGCATGAGAGAAGTGTCATGCCATTGGTAATGAACCCCCAAAGGAATTGAACCATTAAGCACAACAACCTCAATCTCAAGCTTAAACAAGCAAGTAGTTTGAAACAACTTTCAAAGCAAAGCAAAACCCAAGAAATGAGGGAGGTTGCAGAGGTGATTAGATATGAAAACAAGTATGGAAAGCCATAAATAAACACTATCAACTCAAATAGGTTGGTGGCTAAGGCCTAAACCACCAAACCTATGAGGACCATTACACTACAAGCATGTTATACAAAGCTCAAATGTAATGAACAACTAAAAAAAGTCCTAAAATAGTCACACACACACAAAAAAAAAAGAGAGTCAAAAACAGTGTTGGACTTAAGACAAAAATAGCTAGAAAAATAAGCTAAAACATGGAGCTATGTAAGCTAGTAAACAAAGCACAAGGAGGGAAGGCTACCCCCTCCATTTTTGGACTTCAAAACAACATTTTAGCCACTAAAAAAGCTCTGAAAATCAGTGTTTAAAAGCTCAAAAACATTTGAGGAAGAGATGGGAAACACAAGTGTAAAGGCTTAAGAGACAAGGTGTAAAAAAGGGTGGTTAACCCCTCTACCTTTAATAGTCTTAAACCACAAGCATCAGCCCATAAAAATAGTCCAAAAATAGTTTAAAAACAACAAGAAAAAATGGCAGAGTGGTGTAGAGATGCTCAAAATTATACCTCTTGAACAAAGCTTACACTCTCAAGGGCTAAAATTTGGACTCAATAATCTCAGTAAGGAGAGCTCTAATATTGGTTTAGGAAGTGTTTGGGTAAGGTGTGTGTGTTGCAAGATAGAGATAGAGAGAGAATTTCAAGTTTTGGAGCTTTTGTAAATTTTTGTAACCTAAAAACATGAGGAGAGGTCAAGTATATATAGAAAAACATGCCTCTCAGTCGAAAATATCTATATACAAATAGCTGGAGCTTTTGGGAGACAGCTGGCACAAAATATCTGGGTTTTACACAAGTGACCGACAGGCCAGAAGTAGTGACTTGCCGTCCACAAGTAGTGGCCTGCTGGCCACAAAAATCTGCTTCCAGGCCTGACTTTAAATGCGTATATCTCCTTTATATGGACTCGATTTTAGGTGATTCTTGAGTCTAAATTGAAGCCCCAGAAGTCCAATTTCCAATGGTGGTGGCCTCACAACTAAATTTTAAGTGTGCAAAGAGATAGCCCTCATTTAGTGTAGGCTTCTCAGCTCTCTCTCAACGGTTTCAAACTCAACCATTTCTCCTAACTAGTTTTCTTCTCTCCCCTCCTATTTTCTTCAACTCCAAACCTCTAAATAAGATATTTTCAAAAACAATTCAAAGATTTCACCTCTCTTCAATTTATTTCCACTTTGTCCTTACTCGATTTACCGAAAAGTGAAATTTTTAACGAAATACGAGCCTTGAAACATCGTAGAAACATTTCCACAATTTTTTTTTTTTTAAAAAAGAGAGTTTTAAGGTCTAAAATAGTTTTGGTCAAAAACAGTTTTGGTCAAAATGGGATGTAAGGTTGGGAATTAGAAGCTCTTCTTGCTGAAGAAATTGAACGTTTGCACAGCTGTACACACCCCATTTTTGATCGACCTCAAGACTTTGACGTCATCGGTTGTGCACTCAATTATTGCGCATGTTTGTGCTTGTTTTGAGCGCCTGAAGGTCTCGGCTGAGTCCCTTGTCTTTGAGCCTCTTAACACTTTGTGTTTTGGCCTTGTTTTTCGGCCAAGCCTTAATCCCTCTTACCTAGGGGAGGGGAAGGCCTTGCCGGCCACTTGTGGCACTTGCCGGCCACTTTTCTCTCTTGTAGGCCATTTGAAGTGGTCAGCCGGCTAGGGGAGGTGGCCGGCCGGCCACCCAATTTTCTCCTTTTTTAGATATTTTCAGATCTTTTGAGCCAGTTATTGCTCATTGAGGTTCATTCTCCATACACGTGTATAGAGGGATGTAGCAAGCTTTTTGCTTGCTTGCTCTATAAAAGGGGAGGCTCCTCCCCCTTTTCAGAGGTTCTGAATTTTGAGAAGCAAAATTTCCCCCTCTCTCTAGATTCCTCTCTCTTTCTCTCTCTCTCTCTCTCTCTCTCGCGCTCTCTCTCTCTCTATATTGTGCTATATTGTGTTTAAAAGTGAGTTTTCTTCACATATTTGCACAAAAACACCTAGTCAAACACCACCACCTTGGAGCTGAGGTTCTTGAAGGCTTGTTTGGACCTCCTAAAGCTGGTTTTGGCTCAGAAGTTGTGTTGCTTGCTGCTGTGCTTCAAGGGTAAGGCTTTACGCCTTTTAAAGCTTTGTTTCATTTACTAGTTTGGCTACCTATGCATGTTGTTTTGGCCTAGTTGTTAACTACAAAAACCTCTTTTATTAAGTGTTTAAAATGTTGGTTTGAGGCCTCTTTAAAGTTAAGGGTGGTCCACCCTCTTTTATTGCTTATTTGCTAAGTTTTACGCCATCCTCTAAGGCTCTTGGAACAACCTTTTTTTGGCCTTTTAACCACTGAAATCCAGGGGATTTTCAGTGGTGAAAAGTTGGTTTGAAGGTCCCAAATAGGAGGGGCTGATCCCCTCTCCATGTATCTTGTTTGCTTGAGTTGATGGCCTAACCTTTGAGCATGTGTGTTTCTACCATCTCATGGCTTGTTCTCAACATGTTTTGTGACTTTCTTGACATCCTATAAGTCTGTTTTTTGGCTGGTTGGAGCACCTCTTTTTGCTTCTTACACTTGTAGTGAAATCGTGCTTACTAGCCTAGCTTACTTGATGTTGTAACCTATTATTCTAGCATGTGTTGGCTCCATTCCAGCATATTTTTGGCCTTTCTTTGACATGTTTAAGCTCTGTTTTGAGTGGTCTTGGCCCTTGAGTCTTGTTTTGTATAGCCATAGTGAAGTTAGCTTCACTAGTTTTGTGTTTCAAGGCCCTTAACATGTTTTGCTTGAGTTGTTTGTATGACATGGCATCATATAGCATGTGATTTCAGAGCGTATACCTCTGTCACACTCTCACATATTTCACTTCTTCATTGCTTTTGAGGGTTGTGTATTATGCCTTACTTTAGAGCCAATTGTGTGTGCATTGATTTTCTCGCATTTTAAGCTTCAATCTCAGCATGATTTAGCCTTGTTTGGCATGCTTAACTCTATTTTGAGCTGGTTTTGCCCTTTGAGGCTTGTGTTGCAAGGTTGTGGTACAACGCCTTTCATTAGCTTAATGAGTTAAGCCTTTAAACATGTATTACATGGGTTGTTTTGCACGATTTTGAGTCATTTAGTATGTTGTTCAGGGCTGAATGTGTGTCATTGCACTCCATTGTTTCAATCTTTCATTTGCTTTAAAAGTTGTCTTGAGCCCCTTGATGGCTTGAATGTGGAATTGAGGGTGCATGGCTAATGGTTTAATCCTCCCTTGTGGATTTCTACTAACCAACAACATGAAACCTCTTTCATGCTCAAGGCACTTGTGCTTAGACCATCTTTCCAATTAGTGGACTTTTCACATTGAGCTTAACCGGTTTATGGATTAATTGTAAGCTAAATGTGTAAACAAGAAAGTGGATAAGTAAAACATGCCAAAGATAACATATGTGTGTTGCATTGCAGTGTTTGGATCGGACGTTAATCCAAACACAAAGAAATGTGAGACGTTTCATACTCAAAGTGATGAAACGTGTTGCATTTCTTGGTCGTCAACACCCTTGATCATACATAATGAAGTGGAGGCACTTTGAGTCTTATGTGCGCATTCACTAGCTTGTGCAAGCTTGGTTTTTGGCCATCATGCAATGAGATGCTTGATTGGGGGCTTGAGAGCCAAGTACCACACTCCTTTTGGTTTGAGACATGATGAGGAGGGTGGGAGCACACACATTTCTTGCCAAATCATTGTGTTGGCACTGTTGCTGTTCTGTGCAGCAAAGGTAGATTCTAGAAAGAGAAGTGGGTGGGCCGGCGCACTTGCACTAGGCCTATCGACCACTTGCACTGGGCGGCCGGCCAGTTAAGGTTGCCTACCGACTAGTTGAGGTGGCCGGCCCGGACCACTTGCAGAAAAATTGTCCAAAGTGTTCCTGTCTTGGGGCAGATGCAATCTAGAGTCATATGATGTTTTGAGATCACCGCGAGTGTAAACAGAGGCAACTTATGGCAAGGCAATGCGTTTTCGGGCGAAGCAAACCGAGCATGCATGTCTCCCTCCCTCGAGGCCATTTTACTGCTTTACTTAGCTAGTTAATGTTGCCGGTTTATAATCAATTAGTTAAGTGGTTTAGCTAATTTAATTCAATTCTTGTAATATTAGCTTAGATTAGTTAGTTTTTCAATTTCATTTGGTTTTTAATAAATAATTAGCTTAGCATAGCTCGACTTATTTATTCAGACCTCCTTCGAGAGGGCGTAATGTTGTAATAAGGGTGCGTGTGTGTGTGTTGCATTGTCTTCCACCCACTTGTTTCTCCTTTTACTTAACCGCTTTCGATGGTTAGTTTTAGGGCATATTCAAATAGGATACCTTATGCTCGCATGTTGGCATCATTCATTTGCATTGCATGGACCAGGCTCGGCGCATCATTCAAACTGCATTGTATTTCAATACTTCTTTGAATACGTGCTTCAAAGCATGTCAGTAGATTGTTTCATTCATATGCCATCTTAGATAGCGAGAACTATTTAGTTGCATTATTGCATGTGTTGCATTAGGCATTGTTAACATAGCTAGGATCATGCATAATTTCTAACTAGCTTTTGTTTTGGCTCGGAGTACACTGTAAGTGTTACGCTGCACCACTTGCATGAGTGTGAGTGTTTGCCATGATAGCCATACTTGCCATGAGGCTATTTGCTTATATGCTTAACTGCTTAAATGCCTGATGGAATGAGCTTGATTACTTAAATTGGAACAAGTCGATGAATGTGAGTTTTAAGCCCACTTTGCGAAGTGGCAAAATCATGTTTTACGCCCACTTGAGGGTGGCAAATCCGGTGCTTTAGCCACTTGCGAGTGACATTTTCAAAAACAAACATGAGTTGTTTGTTCCAATTCTCGTGATTGAGTTCTATACTTGTATGTTGTGCGCATCACGTATTAAAGTTAGCCAATAAACCGAATAAAGAACACATGTGTTTATAAAACAACATATCAGTTAGTAGAGGCCCGATCTTGATCGGGCGAGCGAGGGTGCTATTGCATGACCTTCCCTCTCGTACCTAAGTTACCAAGCCAAGGCAACGTTGGTGAGGACGGACACGTGGCCTTTGGCATGAGTCAGGGTTTCCTAAATTTTCTAAAATAAAATATTTAGGTGGCGACTCTGTAATCTGGGCAAAAAAATCCAGTTTTGGCATTATTTGATTTAGAATCAAATTTCCAAAACGATTTTGTCAGATTGGACTCTTTGGTTTTTATCAAGTCTCACATTGCACTTTGTGAAATTAGATTCAGAACCGTGACAGGAGTCCAAACTATAGTAAGACCAATTCGCGCCTCTCCAAAGAGGGGCGTGCGAAGAAAGTCTGGTCTACAGTTCTGGCGGACTCTGCTGGGATTTAGAGAACTTGACCGAACTCATGATATGCTGTTTTATCTACACTTATGTGTTCTTTACATTGCATTTGCATTGGTGCGCCTATGTCACAGTGTTTGCCATCTGCTATTCCTGAACGGTTTGCCAGAGGCTTGCTTGAAAAGCGCGGCCATAAGTCTAACCGGTTATGGGCTCTGCCATGATGGGAACACAAATCTCGGATCGGGATCACCGCCGAGCGCACCTTTTTTACCAATCGACCTAGTTGCATATCAGAAGCTATAGAGACTATTCCAAACTAGGACAGGTTGCTTACCGAATATAGGTTGTTGAAACCGTATGCGGCGTAGTGAAACCTTAGTTCCGACAAACTAGGACAGGGAAACCCTACCCCACCATAGGGGTGTTTTTGGCTCTCACTTGCTTGCTATGTGCTGTTAGGGTGTGTCTCTACAGGAATGCATGTATCAGTTGCAAGTCTGGGTATCAGTCTGAGGACATCAGTATTCGAGGGTATCAGTTTTTAGGCAGATAGTTTGGGGCATAAAAGTTAGTGTTTGAGTACAGTTTGTCCAGCTTATGATTTTAACTGTGTTTTGTTTATCTAAGCCGAGGTGCTGTTCGTTTGCTGATTGATGTTTCTTTCTTTTTGCTTTCTTTTTTCTTTTTGCAAGGTAGTAGTTCATCATTACTTCCGACGTGGCAGTTTCCCCCCGAGCACTCTAGATTAGAGGTAGAAGGCTTCATAGATCTGAGGATCTTATTGACGGATAACCAGTGTTGCTTCATTACCCCCGGTTACAGACGGAGGGCAGTTAGGCTAGAGTACCAGGTGCATTAGTCGCCAGTTCAACGGTCGCAATCTGTTTTGCCTGTCTGCAGTAGGGGTTCAGTTTTCTGGTTCTACTCAGAAGAGGGTATATACCTGTTTTAGGTCAGATCATCACTTTACAAATAGTATGGAGGAAATGATGAATCAACTCTAACAGACCATGGAGGCCATGCAGCGGGATGGCTGCTCGCCAAGCGGAGGTTACCGCTCGTCAGACAAAGGTTGTAGTAGCAGACAAACTAATTGGTAGGCTTTAACAACCGTAGCAACCACAACAAGCCGATTGCAGTCTGCTCGCATCTACCCCCACCTCCACCTAGGGTCCAACACCTGAGGATACAACTACCGTCCAGGAGAATACGGACGTTCCAACCAGGGCCAGTCCACCACCGGTCCTATCACAAATTTCGAAAGCATCGGCCAACCCAACAGACACGCCATTTCGAATTTAAGTCCAATCCTACTGCTTTAAAAGTCAGTAACCGAGAAGCTGTTTAAT
>NW_021037905.1:0-13007 GCF_004153795.1 Camellia sinensis | reverse complement strand
GGCATGTATGGAGTGACAAAACCAAGTAAAAACAGTGGTATGCCATAGCAAAATAAGCCTAAATACAAGCTAAGATATGGCCAATATAAGCTTAACAAACATGCTCATACATGAGGCTAATGAAGCAACTATTGAAGACACAAGGAGAGAGGATGACCCTCTCCTTATTGGGACCTCAAAACACCACTTCCACCACTAAAATTCCTCTTAGTTTCAGTGGTGAGAAGGTCAAAACAAGGTGGTCCCAAAGGCTCGAAAAGAAGGCACAAAAGCAAGGCCAAACAAGGCCTAAGAGGGGGTAGACAACCCCCAACACAAAAGTGACCTTAAACAAACTTCACAAGGACTGAAAAATAGAACTTTTTGTAGTTTAAAGTCAAGCCTAAAACAGCATGCAAAAGGGTCCAAAAGATTAAGCAAAAATAGGGGTTTAAAAGGTTAAAAGCTCACCCTTGAAGACTACCTTTAAAGCTGCAACTCCAGTAACTTCTTTAAGCTCAAACCAGTCCAAGAACTCCAAAAACAACTTCAAGGGACCTCAGCTCCAAGAGTATGGTGCTTGAGTGTGTGTTTGTGTATAAAAGTGAGACAAAATGACACTTTAAGGCACAAAACAAGAACAAACAAGGAAATATAGATGCAAGTGTATATCTATCTCTCAAGGCCAAATTTTCTAAACCTAGAGGAGGGAGGAGGAGGTTTTCTTATATAGAGAACAAAAGTGTAAGCTTCTTGAGGAAGCTAAGGGTCCAAGGCCATCCCTCCATATGGAGGATGGTTTCAGTGACTTCCAGCTGTGCCAACTAAAAGAAAATATCTCCAAAAAGGTGACAAAAAGTAGCCGGCCACTTGAAGTGGTCGGCTAGCTACTTATAGTGGTCGGCCGACCATCATAAGTGGTCTCCCAAGACAAAAATTGGTCGGCCATGGTGGGGGAGAGTCTAGAGCATGAAAACAATGCAGTGGTGTGGTGGCCGACCAGAAAAGATGGCCCAACGACCAAGGAGACCAATTGTCAGACCAGAAAACTGGCTGGCGGAAAGAAAAGTGGTCTCCAAGGGGAAATACTGGTCTCCCACCCTTGTCTCACCTTCCAAACAAGGAAAACAAGGTTTGTACCAAAAACAAACCAAAACGGATGCAAGCCGAAAATTCGGGAGGCAAAGCGCGCAGCCAGGAGCCTCAAAAACTAGCTGTTGAGCACCAAAAGTGGTATGCGATCACAAAAGTGGTCTCCCGGACCACAGTGTCCCTCTAGACAGAGGCAACAAGGCGTGGTTCAAAAACCACGCCAAGCGAAGAACGTTAAGCGGTCCCGAGCCAAGGCGTGCGATCGAAGGCTTCGAAAATCGGAAACTAGTCTCCAAACGGGAAAAGTGGTCTACGACCACAAAAGAGTGGTCTACAAGACCTCTCATTTCCTCAGGCAAGGAAAACAAGGCTTGGTCCGCAAAGCGAGCCGAAGAACAAAAAGTTCAGAGGCCCGGAGGCAAGGCACCCGGCCAAAACTCCGAAAACTCGAAACAAGCACAACATGCACTATCACCGAGCGCTCAATCGATGACGTCTGAGTCTTAAGGTCGGTCAAAAATGGGGTGTCTACAGTAATAAAAAGACAAGCTTTAGCTAATTTCTTAGCAGATCATCCATGTCAGACAGAAAGCCAAGAGATAATGGATCTTGGTATGGTTAATATTGAGTCATGACAAATGTGGTTTGATGGATCAAAAACCAATGGTCAACTGGAATTAGTGTGGTGATTAAGTCACCACAAGGAGTAGAAACTACACATGTTTTCAGAGTTGATGGAATTACTTGTTCAAATAATCAAGCTAAATATGAAGCTTTAATAATAGGACTGGAAATGCTTATTGGATTACAAGCTTATGTAGTTGCTATATTTGGAGATTCTTAATTAGTGATCAACCAAGTGAAAGGAATTTTCAAATGTCAAAGTGCAAGCATATTGGCATACTATATTGTTGCATTACATTTGCTTTCTCAATTTCAAATAGCAAAATGTGACTTGTATCCCAAGATTCATGAATAACAAAGCCAATGATGTGGCTCAGAAAGTTTCGAATTTAATGACACTCCAATGAACATAAGTCAAGCATAATATCACAATTAAATACGCACCTATTAACTGAATAAGGCACTGTGGATCATCAGATTAATAGTCAATCATTAAATTCGACCTTAGACCGAAGACCAAGGATTGGAGGCATCTCAGAACCCTAAGCCTGCCACATGACTAACTGGACCATCTATACGGGGAATGCCGAGGTATGGAAGAGTCAAATTTACTATTCTATGCGTGTCGAACTCAACCACTCAGTGTATTGGTAAAGCTATTTACAAAAGGGGAGGCAGCATGGAGTTTGTTATTGGTAATGCGTCTTAGGGGCCAAAGGAGTCGTATTGCCTACCCCCAGAGCCGATGGCTGGCAAGTCAATGAGGGCAGTCGTGCTGAGTGCGCTCATCAGTCTGTGCTGAAGATTGAGATGCCTGCTTCAAAGAGTTTCCTGACTATTAGCCAGACGTCATGCCTTTAAGATCTTATAATAGGAGTGAGTGTTAGAGGTTTCCAGGACATGCCAAAAGCATGGGCACGATCAGACAAGTTGTGTACCTTAATGAGAATTCTGATTTACAGTGCAAGTGTGAAGCTTTGGCAATTGGTAGATTGATAGGTCTCCAAAAATGGTAGCTGATGATAGGGAACAAATACAGCGCGCCTACTATTTTCGAGAGAGACATCAGTGTTTCATCTTGCCGAGTGCTACTAGACGTACTGTGACTAAGTGGTATCTCGATAAGGCCTAACACTATAAGGCTATTCGACACTAATAACTTGAACGTTATTGGGATTTTAGTTGAGGGTGGTTTGGTGGGGCTTTTTTATAGACCAAACTTATGGCTTTCGTAGCTTTTTAAAAAGTTATGTGTGTTGAACGATTTGTGTTATTAAGCTTATTTCAAACAGGCTTACTATATCATTAAACAGTGTATTTTATGTCATACAAAAGATCCTGAATTTCCTAAGAAACTGGCTTCTCATCCTAGCTTAAATTCTGTGTATTATCACCTAATACTTAGCTGTTGGAAATGTTTAATTCGTATTGATGTACATATTACGTTACTCTTTTATAATTTTTTATATTTTACTTTTTCAAGAAAGATAATATGCCCAAAGAAAGGGCACCAAAGTGGGAATTTATAGAATATTAATTAATTGAGTTATTATTTAGTGAGAAATGTAGAACGTAAATAGTCTCGCACTCATAAAACAATTAAAGTGTAATGAAAGAAGCTATCCTCTCACAGATTTATTTTAGCAATATAACTGATATCCTCAAGCAACTTAAGATCTGATAAGCCCGAACAGCTACAGCAAGACATGCCGAACGTAATACATACGTTAACTGATGTTACACACATACTAGTTACCGTTAATATATCTCTGCTGTTCTAACAATTTACACCAAGAACTAAGCCCTTACCATTAAGAGGGGGGGGGGTTTTAATCACAGGTTTGCATCGCCGACAGACCATGAACTGTAGCGCCTAATACTGGAGTACGTGTATTGGCTTTCCGATAGGCGAATTGGTGTGAGAAGTCTTTTGGTGCAGAGTCCGAACACGAGTTAATGCGATATATAACCTTGTTAGGAATGTTCTTAACCCGTCAGTTTATGCTCAACACGATCTATCCGCAAAAGATACGGATGCAGGGCATGAGACTGCATGCATGAAAGTCTTTGAAAATTGACAGTAGGGTGAATCAGAGAGTTGTGCTGGTGAAGACAACTTCTTATAGAGCGAATCTGACATAAGAGCGTATTATGCTGTTGGAGTATAGATAGGCCACCGATAACACGTAGGACATTATTCCGTGCACGATGCTGAGCTGTGAGGATCGCCGACAATAAATGAAAAATAGCGTGACTGCATACTCATCAATAGGTAGGCATCTTTTACCTCACCAGACTATGTATTTCTACACAATCGTTACAACAAATGATCGCTCTGATATATCCGAGCTACGGACTGGTGATAACTACTAGCTTCGCCCTAAGAAACTGGTATGCTTCACGAGGAGGAAGCGAAGCCGATTTGACAAAGTTTTCAAGGAAGTTGACAGTTGGAACAGAGGGTAAAGCAGAGATGAGAAGTCAACTTAAGGGATATGAGCGCCGCTATTAGTGTGTTAAGTACTCTAGCAGAAAGTAAATTAATAAGAATCACCAAAGGAAAGAGGATTTTTAAACCTTCTTGCTAGGCTCAATATGATTGCCACATCACTCTTTAACCACGATGGGGAGAATTCGATAAAGAGAGACATATGGATTACCTAGAAGGTATCCGCGACATATTAAAGAGGTATTCTCTCTCTCAATAGTGAAGTCATTGAGCCAGTAAAACGTATCATCAAACACTCTAGGTGAGTGATGTGGTCTACCTACCGGCATAGATCATCTACACGTAATGGCTCCCAAGCCAGTTGTGCTGAACAAATACGATCTTAGATTCCCGCTAAGGGACTTCTTCAGACAAGCAAGAGTTTACTTCGGAAGGACATGTTCTACTGTAGGAGTAATACGAACATAACATTCTGCGAGTGTGTTTTGTGATGTTCTTTAAGGGGATTGAAAGACTTGCTATTTTTAGGTGATCTTGTCTGAAAGTGAAATCGTCTCTCTAAAGCATAAATTAAATATATAATTTTTTTTCTTGGAATCAAATAATACTTGATCGTCATTAGACTCCCATCGACGAATAAGATATTTATGCTCGATTGAGATATCTCTAGGATCCTTCGAACACCTAAAGAATGGCAAGAATAAGCATATTTTAACTAATTAGGGGTTAATTGGCACGAGTAAAAAACATAAGGGAGCTTCGTTCTGGTTTTAGGTAAGATAAAAACAAGTGGCACAATCCGCGAAGAGGAGTTCTTCTCACTGTTCTTCGAAAAAACATAGACGTGTTTTTTGCGAAACAAAAATAGTTAATTCGAAACTAGATTGATTCTGTTGTTAACGCAGTATGGATTTGGGGAAGGAGAAGACCTAAGGACAAAGAGTTGTCGAATTACACGCCGATACTGTTGGGGAAAATTCGAAATTAGGCTTTCAGTAGTGCCATTGGAAATGTTTCAAGATTAGGTTGTCGGGAAGGGCACAAAGTTGGGTTAATTGATATTCTATCCACAGCTTGCTGATTTTTTTTTTTTCTAAATCCTCTAATCATCTTAGATGGTTAAGCTATTTGAGGCGTATTCGAGAATTATAAAGATCAGGGGACCATGCAAGCCACGCGGAATAAAGAAAGGAAAACGTGTGATCTGTTGCCTTAGAGATATGAAAGTAAGTTACAGTTTATAGAATATAGGCCCTCTCTTGTGCATAACGAAAAATTACACATATCTCACAGATCAAACACCATAAGGAACTAGTAATTTGCAGAGTATCAGTGTGTGAAGGTTGATGGGGTCTGAAAAACTCACACGATAGTGTGTAATGAGTGTGAATATCTCAACTTAATTAGATTTTTAGTTGTTTAATGTTTTTCTTACAGATAGACGTTTTTTCTTAATGTGGTTATGATTTATCTCATATATTCTCGTTCTCCTCTTCTCATTTTAAATTTTTTCACTTTTTCTTTCACACAAAGCATACACTAAATTGGATTATTCTTATTTATAAGGGTGATATTAGAGGTGTAGCTGATATCTGCTCTTATATTTGATGAGAAAAGTCGTTTTCAGCTCTTATTTTCGACATCTGCTGTTTACTTGTACAATCTCCTTGTCGTGTGGTTATCCGATATCGTGAACATATATCCTAGATGAGTAGAATCTTTAGATTCTTTGAAGTATTGTATTGTCGGATAGAGGTTCTCTGACTGGTGTCTACTGAGTAGGTGAATTCGGACTGGACTGAGAGTTTTTGTGCGCAAAGAGTTTTGAAAGTTGCACCGCCAAAGAGTTTGTACCATGAGAAGAAGGCAGATGGGAGTTGATGGCCAAAAATATCTGGAAGTTGTGCGTGTCAGCGAATGCGCGCTCTGGCGGACTGTACCTCGAGCTTCGATTAATAGTCATAAGCCCATCGAAAAGGTTTCGTTAGGAGTTGATACATCCTCAAAGATCAGAAGAAAACATCAGAAGGCTAAGATTGGGAGAAAAAGGACTGTGCAAGCAAAAAGTTGAGCTTGATATCAACTCAGAATAAGATGAGAGAGCTGGAGTTGGTAGGAAGGAGAAACTGACTTTTCCCAAAGAGAGTTCTCACAGTGATTAGTTCTCCCATATACCATCTCACGTAGAGGTGTTTTGAGGGAAGTCGGAAGGCGCATGGAGGGATCCCATTTCGAAAGGTAAAAGGGAGATGTTTGAAGGAATT
This sequence comes from Camellia sinensis, assembly GCF_004153795.1. Classification (NCBI taxonomy): domain Eukaryota; kingdom Viridiplantae; phylum Streptophyta; class Magnoliopsida; order Ericales; family Theaceae; genus Camellia; species Camellia sinensis. The sequence continues at coordinate 6,599 of NW_021037905.1, read as the reverse complement.
GGTTATTTACACTGTTCACATAGTGCAGTCAGCATTTAAGGCATATCAATTTTCTCATTTCGCGCTGTTGAAGAATGTGAGGAGTATGCATAACGCTATGTGCTCTCGATTGTACCTGGGTAGCGAAGACAATGGTGCTCGCCTATTCGTAAGCATGGCAGGAGATGTTTACCATGCGTTATATGGTAGAGTTGGCTAGTTCACAATCTGGCGCTGCAGCGTGAAGAGGGAATCGATACGGATGGGCACTAAGATAGGGGTTTTAGGATCACACCAGAGCTCTGAGCAAAATGAGGGGAAAGACACGATCCCAAGAGATATAGATAGTCAGCCGAGATTTGGAAGAAAGTTGGAGTGGCGGCTCTTAATAGGTGCGAGCTCGTGGCTTTGTGCTTGGATTTACGCGCAACTCCCAGGTTACTGATGGCCGAGAGTTGTTACGTGTAGCTTAGAAGCGATTTGATGTAGAAGGAAAAAAGAGGAAGAAGCCGCCAAGTTTCCATACACTCCAACCACAAAAGGTTCCTCAAGTGTGGCAGAGAAGAGCTTCCAATATCCATTTTGTTGAGCAAAATGTGCTGTAGACTAAAGACATTCTCCGGTGAAAACATTGGTTCAGTAGATACAAGGTCAAGATGGGTGGTGCAAAAGCTATTCGATGACTGTGTAATTTGGAATAGGAACATGGATAGGTATGTGCGCTATATTAAATGCATGAAAATTCTTATCGAGGATCAGAAACATCATTATTCTAAATTCAAACTCGTTTGTATGCGTTGAGTCGATGATGTCAGGAAAAGCTCTCTTGTTGTCATGCGGTACTGTTCGAGTCTTTAATTATCGACTCGGATTTTTATTGCCTCAGATTAGTGTGAAAATGTTCAAGGTTCTAGAGACGCAATGTATGCATGTGTTAATGAGACAGATTTATAAGAAGATGCCAAAGCCCAATGCAGGGTCGATAGAGACGTGAAGGTAAAGTGCTTTAGCATCCAGCTAATATCACCAGTATTGAGTATATGTAGTGCCGGGCTCGGGGAGAGGTAATGTTGGCTGTTATGAAATTTGTATAAGCGCAGACCTCACAGTTCAAACACCGTGGCCATGAAAGAAGAGCAATATTGGGGGAGTTAATACCAAATTACCAACGCATTAGTCAGACACGCTATAAGGTTCGCAGTATATGGTAATACAATAGGTATGGTAGCTAGCTGATAGATGACTCGAGGGAATATGAATAAAGCTGTTATGGGAGTAGGAAAGTTCTTACTGAACGGTTACTCACAATGTTCAAATTCAAATGATTACCGTGCAGGCTCGAAGGACCTAATGGCGAAATATGGACGTAATGGACTGACTGTGAGAGAGCTTGTTATCAGCAATCATGAAGTGGACATAGTTTCGACAGGTTTAAAAACGCCACTTCCACAGTAATCTTCACTTGCCAGCTAATGTATATGAGATATGCAGAGATTACCCCTAGAAGAAAGAGAGACGGCTGAGCTTCCATATATAAAAGAACCAGTGTTTACCGTTTACTTCTATCTGTGCCGCGTTGTCCAATTTTCTACAGGTAGGTCTTTAGATTCTTGGGTTCAGTGTTCCGGAAAAAAGGAGGATACGTCACAATGTCATCTCATATGAGTAGTATTCCAGAATAGCTTGTTGCTGTGACCTCTAGCGAGGCTGTGGGTTCAGATCATTAGTAACGTTTTCCAGTTTTACTATATTAAATTTGTGAGAGTGTATATACTATCAGGTAAGTATTAGTTAGGTCTTACTAAATTCGCTCTAAAACAAGGCACCGAGTAAAAGTCCGTCTCGTGCATTGAGACTGAAAGAACTTAAGAAAACACTCTCGTCCTAGATAATTGCGGTGGCTACATTAATCTTTTCTGTAGAGGAGCTGGACGGATTGGATCCTTTACTTAGCACGAAGCTTAAAGTTTACGAAGATACTAACACTTCGGAAAAGCATAAAAAAATCAACCAATAGGTGATAATCCCAAATGGTTTAATAAAGTGAAAAAATAAAACTTATTACCACTTCTAAAAGAGACATAGAGCCTAGAAGTATGCTCGATACTGCATGTAGTATTTACGTTGTGTGTGTCTTATGCCTTCAAATAGAGAAGGTGTTCACGGGTTCGAGTGTTATGGTTAGAGAGCGTCTTGTGAAGTATAGCTAGTTACGTGCGCTGGAGACGGATTGGGAAAAAAATCGTGTCTTATCTGTGCTGCGTCGGTTCGAAACAGATTGGGGCTCGATGGATTGCAAATCGACTTAACGGTTTTAAACTTTGATAAATATTCTAACATAAACAATAAACGTTGTCAACAGCTTTTTTTTTTTGTTGAGTAACAATCATACTATTTTGAACATACGCAAAAGAATTATCAAGTAAGATTGTCAAATATCAAATTAATAAATAGCTATTAAAAAGAAGTTAGATCATGGTATCAAAACCTGATTTCATGTACTTTTTTATCCAAAAACGTATGTTATAATTTGGCTGATTTTTAAAAGAAATCGGACAAAATTAAATCTTAATATTTTTAGCAGCAGAAAAAATTGCAATATCAACGCGTTCCATTTTGATAAAAGGAGTGTTTCTAATGTGAGATACACACAAGCCAAAGATGATATGCTGAAAAGTCTCTTTTCAATTGGCTGAAAAGCACAAAGTAAATATCTAAACAAATTGATAGAATATACACCAAAGGAATTTTATAAAATCTTCTTAGGAGCTCGTGGACTTGTTGGCAGGTTGTGGCTTGCGGCCACAAGGTAAGAGGTATTTACACCTCAATGATCTATAGCATTCTCGCATACAAAAACTAGCACGGAGGTTGCGAGAATAACCAATCCGCAATCCGCTGCTGGCCTGCGCATCACGCACTCTAATCCAAGAATGTGAGCGGTATTGATTGTCTTAATTTAGACGGATACAAAGATCATGCTGGTTACTCACTCATGAATCTCAAATGATTAGGAGGACAGGTTTTTTAAAGGTAAAAAAACGATAAGATATTTAGATCATTTTACAGTGGTCGTGATTTTGGTGATTGGATTGAATTTTCTTCTGATTTTCTCTTACACAAGTCTTGGTTTTTTAAAAAAAAACATTAAAAATAAAAAGACAAAAAAATGATATTACGAAAAAGATAAAATCTATTTAGCACTCACTTGCTTTGGTCTTAGATGCCTTTCTAGAGGGCTAAAAGATGCGCTCTCACAAATAAATAAGTATAGATAAGAAAAGATGCAATAATAATGTTAAATGATCTACATACTGAAACTATTAGATTATTCTCATTTTGTTTTGCTGCTACAAAAATAAGGAAGGTATGAAAACTTGAGAAAACTCTGTGTTCTAGAATGGAGACTTTTTAGTCATAGACTAAAAAAATCAAAAAGGTAAAAAAGTCAACCCGACATCCCAAATAACCCCTTGTGGCGGGTTGTTTGAAGTTATGTCTAATATCCAGATAGTTTACTCATTTAATTGGAACTTTTTATGAAACGTATGGATTGCGTTTAGAAGTGAAGCCGACCAAAAAACAAGGCCTTTCCGATAGTGGGTTCTGGGGAGTGTGGTAGAGACCGTGCGGCATGCCCGAAAGTTCAAAGGGTGATATGATATATTTAAGAGTTAGGTGTAACGTTAGAGGTGAGAAGAGATAGTGACTGTTTTGAGTATTTTAGAGGCTAGGCGCAAAGGCCTAATCCGCACACTGTAATTAAAAACTAATAACAGCCTCCGTTTTGGCAGAGTGGGTTGGCTTTGTTTGACTATTTTAGCCGGTAGATTAAAAAGCTGTGGTTTGGGAAATTGTTGAGATTTTTTGGCTTTTTTTTTGATTTTTTGGTGTGAGCGGAGAAGAGAGTGTAAGTGATTGATGAATTGTTGTGATTGTTTTGGTTTGTTGTTGATTAAGAAATAGGTCTATTTTGCTGTTTGTGACTAAAATTAGCCTCAAACCTCCTTGGCCAGAACAAGACCAAATTTGACTATACACACATGTTGAAGAGGGGTGATATGCTTAGTGTGCTACCTCTGAATTATGTCATGTATTTTTAGTTGATTGTATGGTTCATTTTTTTTTATTAGTTATGTCATTTGTTTATTCTATTTAATAGTTATAAGTGATTATTTTAATTATGGAGTTCTTGAAAATTGACAGATATTTGGATTATATATTTGTTTAGATTGTATGAAATAAAAGAAAATTATGAAAGATTATATTAATTTTTTTTAATTATAAAGTTGAAAAAGGTTCTAGCCTCAAGGCAATGTGTACTATAGAGGGCCTCTTTTAGGAAAGCTGAGTTAAAAGTTTTTAAAAGTCACTTTTTATGCGTATTTTGGGTAGAATTATCTGCTGTATGATTTGTATACATTTTTTAAAAAGAAAGAAATCAAAAGAGACATGAATGTTTAAGTCATCTTGTTTTAAGGTAATGAGGCCATAACTTTGTTTTAAGAAAAAGTACGATAATGCATTGCTTGTCACAATTTGTTTGAAAATATTTTTAAGAAAGATTTAAAAACAAATATGAGTGAATATGTTAATAACCCGGGTCAAATAAATTAATAAATTAAAATTGGGCCGACTAAGACAAGTCACTTATACGGAAATTTTGCAAGATGAGAGTTATTCTACACTGTACTAATATTAGTAGAGAAAATACCGATTTTTGGAGTTTTTGGGGACACCGCGCTTCTCGTTTACCAGAAATGGAGATAACGTTTCATGGGTCACCTTTGAAGGGATGCACAGCACTGCGTTTCCAAGCAAAGAGACTTTTGGTCTTGAGGTGGTCTGCTTTTCGAATAGTCTAAACGAATCGATATCTACCACGTGCTGTCCTTACATGAAATAATAGCTATTTTCTGAAGATAATATGTAGAAATAGTGATGTGCTTTCTCAACTCAGTTGTGAAAGTTCAAGAAAAAATATTATAATTTGTAAGTTTTATTAAAATTATTAATTGATTAGCTAACTTTACATGAAAACAATCCACCCGTAAGGGTAATACACAGTCTAATTACTTAGAATGATAAGATAAAAACTGTTACCGATTATATTTTTATTTTGTCTTTGAAAGTAATTTACACTGGAATTTCAAATTGTTTCATAGATTTGTACACTGTCTAAAAGATGTAGTGTGTTAGAATTATTTAGCCAGCAGCTCATTTTAATAGATTTATTTTATGTTTATTATTGTGTAAATAAGTTAGATCAATAGTATAATTTTTAGTTTTATTATGTTTGTCTATAAAAAAAGAATAGATCGAAGTGAGTGAGTGGGTCTAACACTATAGAGATTCGATTTGGTGCAACGTGTGGGGTTGCGCTCTAATTTTGGGCGGTTAATTTTAGTCTACAAAAGATACAAATAGGTGTTGTCGTAATAAAAAATAAATTAGCATCCAATCTATAATCATTACTCTTAGCTCGTCGATAAAAAAGTTTAAAAGAAAAGTTCAACTTATAAGAAATGGTGGGACTTAACCTTGACCACACGCATATGTTTTTAGGCCCGGATTGCTGAAGACTTAGTTAACCAGGCTGTAAAATAGCTACAATTCAAACAAGCCAACGCTTACGTTCGCCAAACATGCGCTACTGGATCGGGTAGGCAAGCTCGCATTGAGTGTATTTAACGATAGCACCAATGTGTATACTACCAATCGCCATGGATAGCTGGTTAGGATTCGGTTAAAAGGTCGATTACAGAATGAAACTTGTGTGACTGTGTTGTGGCATTTTCAAGTATTTGTACAGCATATAACGGAAGAAAGAGATGAGGATTGTCTGGTTTTGAGATTCGCTTAGTAATCGAGAGTAGATAAGTAAGACTGTTGTTGAGTTAAAGTACGACTGGTTCAAATGTTGGAATTTAGGACTTGGATGATTTGTTAACTCAGCGGTAGTGATGATAAGTGGAAAAGTTGAAGCCATTGCCGTAAGATGTCGCTGAATATTGATGTTGTATTAAACGGCTGGGTTGAAGAGTTATGTGATCGGTTCTCTTTCTTACTTCGCGTGGTCGGTGGTTGGAAAACACGTAAGATTTCAAGACCATGCAAAGTATCCGATGGACCTGTTATGGTTATAGAGTCCTCTCTAGATTCAGTATATTTCCACATGTCCAGGTATTGTTGGGATTTTCTGCGAAGCAATTTTCGATGATTTCCGACCAGCATTAAGCGGTTGAACCACTAGATTAGGTCGATATTGGTAATCATCTCACGGATAGGATTGTATTATTGTTAGAGGCCCTTGAAGACATCTTCCTTGCTCGCTGCGTTGTAGGACTATAGGACTCTATATGGTTCCGATGATTAGATTGCTCATAGAGTTACGTTCCTAGTAGGATCTACGTCTATATAGGAATTGGAGCACTGTATCTCAACATAAGATGACTATGGCCTAAGTCACTCAGGATACATGACTTGCGCTGAGTGATGGGATGCGAGTGATACGATGAGTGGGACCGTATAAGTTAGGGGTGGACAGAGAAATCTTCGAACTATTTGATAAGAGAGTGAGAGTAGTACATTACCGCGCTGGTGTGGCGTGTTACTGACTA
>NW_021037898.1:0-11667 GCF_004153795.1 Camellia sinensis | reverse complement strand
GATGTGATATGTAATTTGAATGATTTGTTTCCACTTATTGAAAATGGTTTTGAAATTTTATCTTCATCGTAAATATCTGTTGTATGCTTTTTGGAAATTTAATTGGCTATCGCCAAACCCAATTGATTACCCCATCGTTGCGTCGGACATAATTTTTAGAGTCATACGGTGAAATTATATTAGAAATTGATTCGGTCAGAATTAAAATGTATAATAGAGCCATTACCTATATTTTTTATATGCCTTAGTGGTTTTGTAAGTCACTACACTCTTTCCATCCTTCTTCTTCATTCATTTGCTAATTTGGACTAAACTAAAGAGAGAAGACCGCTATATGGAAGAGAGAAGGAAAAGAAATTGTTCAATTTGCCAATACTTGGAATTTGAAGATCTAGCTCATAGATTGCTAAGCTTGTGTTGAACTCTTATTAATGATTTCATGAACTCTTAGCTTTAATTTGTAAGTTTTCAAAGGTTGTTGTGACAAGAACATTTATGAGTTATTTTGTTGAGTAGATTAAGTCTGCTAGAACTCATTCATGTAATGAAATACTTGATTTGCATGTTTGAGCTTGAAACACTATATTCATGTGGAGTTTTGGTAAAGCATATGTGAGTCACCATTTACATCTAAGTTGAGAATGATAGCATCTCCCCATGCAGTACAATCATGAGTGAAAGGTCTTGAAGTTATTGATTAGCAGGTTTATGATGGTTTGAGAAATTGGACATGCATGTAGATAATTCTTGTAATTGAGCTCCCTATTTGTAATCTGCTGATTATCAGCATTTAGATGTGTAAAGTTAATTTAACATGGCATGCAAAAATGAGATGAAAACTGATTTGGGCTCAAAACATCGATCTGGAATAACCCAGATTTTGAGTCCGCTCGATCGTAGTAATGCCGCTCGAGCGGGGAAAATCGTGCTCGCATTTTTGCAGAGTGATGCCCCGAGCGGACATTTTCACCTCGAGGGTGGATTTTGTTAACGGACCTCAGTCGAGCGCATCTTTTGTGACCAGTACCTTGCAGCCTTAAGTGTCCGCTCGAGCGAGAATCTTACCTGAGCGATCCCTTTTCTGAATTTTGTTCATGCATTCTGTGATTCGTTTCCCGTTCCTTTCACTTGCAAGCTACTCTAGCATGTTTAAAGCATGTAAATGAGTTAATGATGATAAGAACCAAACCTAAAGAAAATGTGAATTAAGAATCGATTAACCTGTAGTGACCCTTTGATTCTATGACATGTGAGGGTCAAGCTCCAGTTCGCATCCACAAGCGATCACTGTGAGTAATACAATATTTGAAAACTGTCAATGTCCAATGCTATCCTAAATATTATTGAGTTGTTAATTGGATTGTGGACAAAGTCTACAAGAATAAATGAAATAATGTTTTTTCTTATTTCGCCAAACCTTTACATGATGAGATGGCCAAAGCCGTTACCATGAATGAATGGGCAAAGCGGTCGACATGTATGAATTGCCAAAGGGCCGTTCACGACAAATAATGGGCCAAAGCCGTCATGACATGAAGCCAAAGCCGTTCACAGGAATGAATGGCCAAGCCGTTCAATGACATTGAATGGGCCAAAGGCGTTTGACTATGACTAAGGCAAAGGCCGTCTGACATGAATGAATGGGCCAGGCCGTTACCAGAATGAATGGCCGAGCCGTTTGCCAGAATGAAACCGAGGCAAAGCCTAATGTTTGAACACAGTTACTGCTTGCCATTCGTATTATATAATATTTTCTGTTAAACAAAGTATGAATTTGCAGCCGTTTGGGGAGCATGTGATACATTTGTCATGTCTTGTAACGTATATTATATTATTCACTGGGCTATCGATCACGTATCATTCATGTATTGTAGGAGCCAAGGAGGTCCATAACCAGCCAGTTGAAGTCTCTAGCAACAACAGAGTTTTGGAGATCAGCCTTGGCTCGCGCATTGAGACATCCTTGCGTCTACTAGTTACCTATTTTTGTCTGTTTGCAAGACCCAGTGTCAGTCTCATAGGTCTGTTACTAGGTTTGATCGTTTTGAACGATCTGTCTGTAATGATTTTGTGAAGCCTGTACTTTTTGAGTGAGTTTATAACTATTCTGGAGTATGTTGTTTGAGTGATAGTAGCACGACTCTATGGACAAGTTTTTAATTGCTCTCGTTTCCCCCATTAACTCTGTTAAAAATACGTTTAGAAGTTGAGCCTATGTATATCTCATATTACTGGCCTGTTCGTCCTTAACCACGGGGCGGTCGGTTGTGACCAGATTACAGAGAATAATACTCAACACACTGTCCAAAGACCAATATGGCGTCCTAATGAATCTAGATGCAATTTTCATTTGATATAAACGAGTTTGAGCATTTGAGTATATACTAAATGTATTTGTATGATATAATTTAGTGTTAAGTTGTAACGATCTTTGCATTACGATTATCTCAAAATGCTCTTTAGTTAGTGTACTTGAGTTACCGTGGTATGGAATAGAATGCAAGTTTAATCAGATGTGAAAACCCGAGTATGAGTTAGAGGAATCCTTCTGCCAGACTGTAGATCAAGAATGAAACTGATTCAGGAAATGACAAACTATTAGACAGCAACAGAAAATCAACAACAATGCAGCAACCCAATCCGCCACCTCCACCTCGGCACCACCGTGCCAAATAATCAAAATATGATCGGCATAATCCTTCACCAATGAAATTCAGAAAATGAAACCACCAAGTCCATGGGACTTACACACTAAACAGACGAAGCTTGGCACTTGGGATTAAAACGTTTTGATGTTCCTGCTTCGGATACACAAAATTGTCTAGCCACCCTTATCTTACAAGATACGGGAGAAATGGTGGATTGATTGAGGAAAACACAGAATATTGAATTGGTGCGAAATTTTTGGAATCTCTTACAAGTATTCCCGCCCATATGGTCCGACAGAATATGGCTAGTATGAACTCAAACACAACAGTATGACCTTAGCTGAGTTATTGAGGCCAATTTATGAGTGTTTTGGGCAAATTCAACACAACGTTGGATATATTTTCACTCCAAGTGCCAACACGTAATCTTACAAGGACGATGATAAGTACCAGGACCAAAGCGAATAGTTATGCTAAGCTTTATTTACTCGTTGCGTCGCTCATAAACCTCGACCGGACATTGCCTACGCCATAAGCGTAGTGATCCAGTATCATGCACTACCCTGTTGAAGGCACATAAATCGAATTCCATAGATAGCGAGTAACTAGGAATTCTTTCGTTTGAATGGTCCTGAAATTGTTGGAAACCTACAGTTGTTATTTCAAGCTGTCCTCGTCTCGAGATAAAGGTTACAATAATGTTTAGGAAAATATAACTCATATTTGAGCAAGTTGATGAAACAAGTACAACGACAACAGATTAAGGCAGGACGTATACTTCAAATTGAAAGTCGCTACTCTCTACGCACCTAACGTCTCTACTAGTTTGAATAGAGAGAGAAATCTCAGTTAGAAAATTGTCATTAATAATAGACACAAAATAGCGTTGCTTTCGTACGCCTATACTCACGTTGCTACGATCTAGATCTAGAAAGACACGATTACTTCGAGATCTCAGTGCTAGTGGTGCAAACTTTAGAAGCACCTGTTTGTTACGGCATGGGGAGCCTGTTTTAAGTTGTGGGAAACAAGGCATATATGCCCGAATTGTAATCAGTGATATGGTAATGATACTGCATGCTCCAATGCATTCATCCAAGCAGGAATAACCTTTTAATTGTACTACTGGGATACAGGAACCAAGGGAGATCGCACGCGTCGAGTGATAAACACCCGGTGATTCGCCTCGAACCCAACTGTTTGGCTGAGAATTACTATGTCTCTCACTGTACGAGGCTTCACTCCCATGCTTAGAATATGACTTGTTTTTTCGATTAATAATGCAAGCTTGTTGACATCTTCTCACACATCTATCCAACGTATGATTGAATAATCCACGTGGTACATCCGAGGCGATATTAAGTCAGGATGCTTTCTGTATCGTAATTGGCACTTCTTGCAGTTTAAACAAAATCTTGATAGAAAAAAACATGCATACGCACCATTCATGTTCAATCAGTGGATGCATAATGGACCATAGTCATTAGTAGATGACAAGTATCCCTTAGACATTGTTGCCATATTTTTTATGGTCTGCTCCTAAAGCTGCTAGTCCTCCATCGGGAGTTATCAGAATTTTCTAGTTACCTGCATTCTAACTTGTACAAGTTGTAGTTCATATATCGAGATATTCTTATGAAGCTAGCATCTGAGGTGGCAAGTCTAGATGAGCATCCCACACCTTGTAGTATATTGGTTTAGCCTCTGCTGGCTATTAGAACTCGTTGTATACAACTATTCGATGTTAATGTTAGTTATAGAGACAATATGTACAGCGGTGAGCCAAATATCATTTGTGCACTTATAGATATATGAAAGTATTTCATTGTAAAAAATTCCTCAATTTCTAAAGTCAACTATTAACATATAAAGTTAGAGTCCTTGTATGATCTAACCTACCAGCAATCAGAAAGAAACTTTTGTTTGCTTGCCAGAAATGAGAGATAGGCTTTTCCGTTGTTAAGCTACTTTCACTACATTATCTTAGATCTGACCATATGAAAGCACTGCGTTAAATTTTGGATTCGCAGAGAAGGTGATACAGAAGATAACCAAATATTGTGGTTAACATTCCAGTTTAATTATTTGCTTGCTATGATTGAGTGGTTGATACACACCACCATCTGTTCTAGGAGTGCCAATGTGTATACTCCGGTATTTTCCCTACATTCGACATTATGGATGCGTCTCTTCATGTCTATAAATTTTTATTTATTCACATCATAACACACACTTGCTTGCCACAAGTATAGAGAAGCCTTTCTTTATGATAGCCAGTCATTACCAGAGGATAATGGAATGGAACAGGGAGATAGATAGCATTGGAAACTGTGCCTCTACGGATATTCAATTGATTCTAATATCAGTATAATTTTTTGCTACACCAAAAACTCACCTACCGGAGGCTACAGCCGAAAAGAAAAAACTTAAATCTTTACAGAGGATATCAGGTCTACACACATTACTCTCTCTATGCATATATTAGGATAGGTATTTATGGCCGCTGAGTCTCTCCCTCTCTAGCATTATTTCATTACTTGCTCGGCTAAACCTACCTTGCTTGCCTTGATCTCTTGTGTATTTTAAAGACTTAATAGTCCAATTCACGTACAGCATTTAAACGCCTTACTATTTGATTTACTTCCAATATTACCCGGTAGCGCCTATAGAAGGAGAATCCCTGATTTCAACAATCTATCAATTTTCTGTGGTAACGATAACAAATACACTTCACATAGCTAATCCCGTTGCCAGTTTCTGCTATTAGACACTCGATTATCATGACTTAATATGACAGACGGCAAAAAAGTTAACTATGAGCCTATATTTACCTACTAAAAAGATGCCAGGTGTTATTGGGGCGTCATTGGTCAGCTAGAATGTCTTATAAGTGGTATTCATTATTTATTTGTCGAATGATTGTGCATTCATGTGTATTTTTTGCTACTCACCATAAAGAGATAGTATGAGTTCAGCCACGAAGTATAATTCAGCCACAGGATGGTCATTAATAAGTATAAAGAATATATGCCTCAATATAAGGTAAACTTAGTGGAAGAGCTCGTGCAAATTCTTCATTTAGGACAACCGGGTTGGATGTTCGATATAACTTAGCGAGTACATCGATTAAGTCTCGCCTTAGAGTTTCATTTCCCTAGAAATCCTCACAGAACTCGGCAGTAATACCTTACATAATACCATATATCGACCAATTACTTTCATCAACTTTGACAAAAAAGAATAGTTAGGGCCAAAAAACTCAAGTTTGCAGAAAACACTTAAACCTGATGATAGATTGGAGGATGTTCTGACTCCTATAATGAAGGCTTTCAGGACATTATCCACCGCTTACACATAAATTATCAAACTTTTCATGTTAAGGACCAATTAACATATTACGGAACAGGGGTGTCACAGGCCGACCAGCAAGATGGCTGAGCAAAGGCATTCGACCAATAGAGTGGCCGACCGAGGGGGTTCGACTGGCGAGGTGTTCAACTATCAAGATAACCGATCGAGGGTGTCCGATCGGCGAGGTGTCTGACCCTGTGATAACATCGACCGGACCGCCCAAAAAGAGAGGGGGCAAAGGGTTAAATGTTTCAGTGGGGTGCGGGGCTCAAGAGTAGGAATGCACACGAGGATGTGATGCAGATGTGATGTGGGAGTGGAAAAAGAGAGATGGTGGATGGGGGAATTAATCCCGGCTGTCCACATGGAGCAATCTAGACCGTTGATGGAGATTTTGAATTATTTCGAAGGTAAAAAGTTACCAAAGTGCGCGGAGTTGAAGGGTTTCCGGCATAGACCCTTTTTGGCTTTCCTCTTTTCCCTCAATCCTTAGCAAAGTTCCAAACTGGCAAATCTGAATTGTGACTACGACCCGTGATAAACATGCAAACCTTAGGCCTTTGCATTCGTGCGTTTCACATATCTTATTGCCAAAAAATCGACACATTCCAGACTTTACCTCTTTCATTTCGTGTGATTCTCCTATCTTCCACATTTCTGACTTCTTGGCTCCTGCGACCAAAGCAATCGCCAGAAATGAGAGAGAGATGGCTCGAGAGAAAACTCCCGCCCTGAGGATTGACACACTGGGGGATGATGACGGGGTTGCCTTGGCTAAGAAATTCAGGGTGGAGAAAGAAACTGGAAGGCCTCCTCGTCCGATACTGTCAACAACGAAGGTTGACAAGTCAACGTTGACGGTTGAGGATCTGGAGAAAATCCGAAGCAAGTATCAAACCCTTGAGAATATGGAGTTGAGGGCTTCGACAGGGAGGGAAAGGTTAGATTCCAGACCCATAGATTTTACCCTCTACGAAGAGGCGTTGTTTAAAGGGTTGAGGTTGCTGCTCCTTTAACTGGTTGTGGACATGTTGAATCGGCTGGAGGTGGTGCTGGGTCAGTTGGTGCTGAATGCATGGAAAAATAGTATTCACCAACGTAACCTCTTGGCCATAGGCAATTGGAGGGCGACAAATGGTGGTCGATGAGTTCTTCTAGTGCTACAATGCATCGGGCCAAAAGAAGACCTGGGTATCGCTGCAAGTGGCGCTAGGCAAAGGACTGGTGGCTAGGTGTAGCTCGACTTTTCATGCTCTTTTCGGAAGACGACTAGCCATACAGTTCGGACTCTCCCGGTTCTGAATCTGATCTCACAAGTGCAATGTCAAATAGATAAACACCAAAGAGTCCAAATCCGACAAATCTTTTGGAAAATCAATTTTGAATAAAAATGCCAAAAATGGACTGCTTTGCCAGATACAGAGACGCCAACTAAATATTTTTTTTTGGAAATTTAGGAAACCCATGACTTGTGCCAAAGGCCACGTGTCCATCATCACCAAGATTATCTCGGCTCGGGAACTTAGGTACGAGAGGGGAAGGTTATGAATTGAGCACCCCCGCTCGCCCGATCAAAGATTGGCTTCTACTAATCATGATATGAATCTTATCTACATTATATGCTCTTGTTCCGGTAATTAGGCTAACTTACTATGTGATGCGCACACACACAAGTATAGACTAACTTGCAAGAATTGGAACATTTGGCTCATGTTTGTTTTGAAAATTGTTTCAAATATGTACCACTTGAAAAAGTGATCGCATATGAACATTGCTCAAATTATTCCAATTCAAGCAATTAGCCTTTATCCACAGGCATCCAAGGAATTTATCAATTAAGAAATTAGCCTTATGGTAAGCATGCTAGACATGGAAACACTCATATTCATGCAATATGCTAAAGCACAAAAATGCTTACCTAGTACTCCAAGCCAAAAAGAAACTAGTTAGAAAAATGCATGATTCCTAATTATGCAACATATGCAATATGCAATTGCTAGGCTCAGCCATTAATATGGCATATGAAGGAGTTAAATAGCATGTGGTCTAAGCATGTATTCAAAGAAGTATTTAAATGACAACGCAAGTTAGAATGATGAACCGAGCCTCAGTGCATGTAAAACAAGTGGATGCAAACATGAAAAATGCTAAACAAAATATAATACCCTAAACTAACGATCATAAGCTAGTAAATAAAATGGAGAAACACGTGGGGTTAGAAGACATACACGTTATTACAACATTGCGCTCTCACAAAGGAGGGTCCAAATAAACTAACTAGCTAACTAATTAAAGCTAGGCTACTTAACAATTACAAAATGAAATGAATAAATAGTTAAACTATTTAACTAATTATTACAAACCAAACTAATTAACTAATCTAGCTAATTAAAATAATTACAATACGAGAAAAATTAGCTATTCTAACTAATTAATTTACAAAGCCACGACTTTAATCACAACACTAATATTGTTATGACACGGATTCTGAGGCTCAATGGACGGCCCATGCGTGAATGTGGTTTCCACCCAAAAAGTCACTGTTTTTGCTCCTCAATGACTCTGTTGCGCAGTAAAACACTTTAATTGATTTCCACCTCCAAACCAACTCTGTTATGCTAGGGAAGTACACTACTGGATTTTGCACTGGTGGTCGGCAGATGGCCTGTCGTCCACAGAAGGTGGCCTGTCGACCACCAATAGTGGTCTGCTGGCCACTGATGACTGGATTGTCCTACTGTAACAAAGAGCACATAGAGAAAGGACATGGTTTTCTCAAGGGTTTGTTTGCACAATTTACCCCTCATTATCATTTGAACAGCTCAAAGGAGTAGTAAAACTTAATTCACAAACCATCAATCTATGCAATTTCATTGCATGATGGCCTATGAATCAAAGTGTGCAAGTTCAATAAATGCAACAAAATAAGACTCTCAAAACCGCCTCCCTATCATGAATGATCAAGGGAAGTAGTTAACAATGAATCTTGAACCATTTTCATCACTAATGAGTATGAAATGACTGGAGACTTAAGGGTTCAATTAACGTTCGATTGAACCCTAACCAAGTTATTATCTTGCATTATTTCAATCCTCATTTTAATTGCTCCATTTTAGTTACCTTTCAATTCTTTAATCAATTAAGTCCAAAGGTGAGTTTAAGTCTTCTAAAGGAGAGAAATGTCAAACCAAGAGTTTGCATAAGGCATGAGAGAGATGTCACGCTGTTGATAATGAACCCTTAAAAGGGATTAAACTATTAAGCATGACATCAATCTCAAGCTTGAAAGAACAATAGGTTTGAAACAACTCTCAAAGCAAAACAAAAGCCAAGAAAGGAGGGAGGTTGCAGAGATGATTAAAGGTGATCACAAGTATGGAAAGCCATAAATAAATGCAATCAACTCAAATAGGTTGGTGGCTAAGGCCTAAACCACCAAACCTATGAGGACCATTACACTACAAGCATGTAATATAAAGCATAAATGACACAACCGGCCCAAAATAGTTCTAAATAAGTCCTAAAACATGCTGGAATGAAGACAAAAATAGCTAGAACAATAAGCTAAAACATGGAGCTATGAAAGCTAGTAAAAAAAGCATAAGGAGGGGAGGCTAACCCCTCCAATTTTGGACTTCAAAATAACATTTTAGCCACTAAAAGCTTTGAAATTTAGTGTTTAAAAGCTCAAAAAGAGTGGGCAAAGAGATGGGAAACACAAGTGTAAAGGATTAGGAGACAATGTGTAAAGAAGGGTAGCTAACCCCTCTACCTTTAATAGCCTTAAACCACAAGCTTCAGCCCATAAAAACAGTCCAAAAATAGTTCAAAAACAGCAAGAAAAGACGGGAGAGAAGTAGTGTAGAGATGCTCAAAATTATACCTCTTGAAGAGGAATAACACTTTTGTTCACAAACCAACAAGTTTTTCACTTCTCAAGGGTGGAAAATTTGGAACTCAATATCTCAAAAACCAAGGAGAGCTCCAATATTAGTTTAGGTAGTGTAAAGAGAGGGTGTATAAGTTGCAAGATAGAGATAGAGTGAGGAATTCAAGTTTTTGTGAAACCTTAAGGAATTTTTTCAACCTTAAACCATGAAAAAGGCCTTGGTATTATAGAAAAAACAGCCCCACAGGTCGGAAAATATCAAGCCTGGCAACAGCTGGAACTTTTGGGGGGACAGTTGGCAAAAATATCTAGCGTTTTTCACTAGTGGCTGGCAGTCCAGAAGTGTGAATTGTCGGCCACACAATGGTGGGCCTTCCTACGTCCACCTGCCATCTACCAAATAGTGGCCTGCCGCCACAAAAGATCTTCTTTCCAAGGCCCGATTCAAACGGGCATATCTCCTTTATCTGATCTGTTTTTGGTTATTATTGAGTCTAAAGTTGAATCCCCAAAAGTTTACATTCCAATGGTGGTAGCCTTCACATCAAATTCTAGTGCTCAAAGAGATATGCCTATTTTATGAAGGTTGCTCATTCCTTATCTTAATAGATTGATGCCTGACTTCAAGATGGCCATGTCTGCCCTCACCGGACTCAGATTTGAGAGAGTGTGATTGAGTCTTAAATTGAAGCCCCGGAAGGTCCACTTTTCCATAGGGGTGGCCTCACAACTTATAATCTAAGTTGTACAAAAGAAGATAGTCCTAACTTTAGTGAAGGCTGCTCAGTTCGCTCTTAAGTGGTTTATGCTCACACTTCTTCCCCAACTAGTTTTCTTCCCCTCTCCTATTTTTCTCCGACTCCTAAACCTCTAAATAAGATGTTTTTAAAGAATTTTTCAAAGAGTTCACCTCTCTTCCATTTTGTAATTGCGCAAGCCTGGAAGGGGTCTCTCGCTGTCTGTTAAGTGATTTGAGGCGAGTTGCTTTGACGAACAAGTTATCAACAAGACTCTATATTCTTGCCTATCTAGTTTTATGAAAATGGAATTAACAATTGCTGCTAAGTGGCCCCCATATCTTTAGACGAACGACCATCACACGTAATGATAAGTCCCCCTGTCAGTAAATGAAGATGTGTCCTCTGTTGAGTTAATAATCCTCGTCCTCCACCTGGGTGTGCTATCTTTGGGGTAAGGTCGGTTGAGGTCAGCGTCACGATGGAACGTAGGAGGCTCCACTTGCCATTACTTTTGCCGCACAAGACCACGTTGAGTAAACCACTTGGATTGTCCACATTTGTTAATGAAATTTGGCCTTCAACGGTTTTTTTACCTCTGCCCAGTTGATGAGATTATTGCATTCTGGGTAGAAAATGTGCTGCTTTTGACAGAAATGGTCAGAATTTGGGGTTCGATGCAAAGGAGATGAGTTAATAAAAGAAGGGTCGATGCTGGTAGGTCCACATTGAGTTCCAAGCAAAGCACGTTGTGCTCGGTTATGAGAGCTATAAAGTCGGACCTCAGCCTGAGGGCCACAGCTGGCTACCGATCTTAGCGTCTTCTTTAGTCGGCGAGATTAATGGTCACTTCAATAACTCCTTCCCCTGGTTCCCTCCAGCACATTCTTCCCTAACCGGCCCGTCTACTCGCATTGACTCTCCTCCTCATCCCATAAACATCAAGGCCTTCAATGATCATGGCCTTCTTCATCTTACCTCTTTTAACGAAAGTAACATTCTCTGGTTACGGTCTACTCACCCCTTATGGTGTCACCTAATT
>NW_021037888.1:0-21869 GCF_004153795.1 Camellia sinensis | reverse complement strand
GAGTATTCTGAAAATTAAATAATAAAAGAAGTTCTTAGTTTCTTCAAGTTTTGGAGGGAAGAAAAAGATGAAGGGAAAATAATTGAAACTTAAGGAAGAAGACGAAAATGTTTGAATATGAAGAATACATATAAGTGATTAGGGTATACTATGAGGGGGGAAAAAAAAAAGAAAGAAAAAAAAGTTAGAGTTTAATGTGTATTGTCCTGATTAGTAAGTTTATATTAGGGTATATATACTCTAATAGAAAATTCAAAATTTTAGTTTCTATTTTATAATAAAAACTAAAATTTCAAAATTTAAGTGTACTGAGTTACTATTTGGATGTAAATAATCACCTTATTTGACTATATGTAGAATAAAATTATAAAAACAAAAAGAAAAAAAAAAGCAGATCACAGCTCTTTTCATTCAAATATTTTAGGCATATAATACATGTATCTGAACATTAATAAAAGGCGGAAAATGAGGTGAATTATTGGTCTATGAAGATTGGCTACTTCTAAAGGTGAACTATGCAGATTTCCAAAGTCACCAAACAAAATTTTGCAGCGAATCATTAATCAAGATGATCTGGATGTATAGCATAAATTAAACAAAACAAAATTGTAGTAATCTACTTAAACTATTTGGCAAAATATATCAAGATTAACCAATAGAAAATCCAACCATATAGTTTATTTCAGTACAAAACTAGCTTTTGAAACTAACTGCATTAACATTAGCAACGGTTTGATAGCTAGTCACAGCAAAACAAATTTTTTATCTTGGTTTTGGTTGTGGTCAATGAAACAATTCTATATGTATAACTACTGGTTCTTGAGTGAATTGCTCATAGTGTTACTCTTGCACAAAAAGAACTGTATGTGCATTAGGCAGGATCCCAAGCAGAATATATATAATAACCTTTTACTTACTCTGTAATTAGATCGTAAACTTTTAAAGATATAGAACCAGAAAAAAGCAACAAGTACCAGAGAGTATAATACATTCATGATAACTAACAAATTAAAATCATTAAAACTAAGAATGAGCATCACATACCTGAAAGCATAATCCATGTTTGCTAATTTCTTCTTCTACCTTGTCTCAACATTTTCAGCGTTTTATGCTTTTTCCTTTCAACAATTCTTACAAACAATTTTGGTTTTCCAGTTAAGAACATGAGAAATCCAATAAACAATCCCAATGCCAGTCCACTGCCATACCCCATCACCACGGCTTCCCAAGTAAATCCACTTACAAAATTTGAGTCATCTTCTTGTTGTAATAGCTCCCCTGGCTGAACTTGTGATTGATTATCTTTACATTCCTTTGACAATGGAAACCCACATAATCCGGAGTTCCCAACATATGAATCATTTCCAAATGTATCAAATTGTTTGCCCTGAGGTATGGGTCCATCGAGATGGTTCCATGAAAGGTTAAAGACCCCAAGAAATGTCAAACTCAATAAATGGTTAGGAATTTTCCCAATAAGCTGGTTTGAAGACAGATCTAGTGATTCCAGCTCTGCCAAGTCTCCTAAAGGTGATGGAATAAGGCCCGTAAGGCTATTATGAGATAAATTAAGCACTATGAGAGAAGTAAGCCTTCCGATCACATTTGGAATATCTCCACTAAATTTGTTAGATGATAAATCAATTGCTGTGAAAAGAGTAAAAATTTTCGTTAAATCAATATATGACCCCTTCATTGTCACTGCAATAGAAGCTTGATAATACGATCTAACACTCAAATATTTTTCATTTGGCATAGTCTTATTCCTCATAGCTTCAAAAAATTTGAAATATCTCCCTGGCAAATAACCAGTGAAATTATTGTGGGAGAGGTCAACAATTCGAAGTTTGGGAAAAGAGAGGTTTGGCTTAGAATTGTCTATTGGACCATGAAATTTGTTGGATCGCAAGACAAGAACCCGTAACTCTGGCAGTGACCTCAACCAGTATGGAAAAGTGTCATTTATCTTGTTGTTTCCGAGGTCTAGAACTTTTAACTGTCTACAATTGGTTAAGGATCGTGGAACTGGTCCTTCAAATTGATTTCCATTCAAATTAAGAATTTCCAACTGATTACCCTTTCCAAATATCATGGGGATGTTCCCCTGAAAGGCATTGAACTGCAGATCTAATACAAATAGAACGTTGCTGAAGTATCCCAAACATTGTGGAATTGCACCACTCAAGTTGTTGTGAGACAAGTCAAGGATGGAAAGGGAACTCACATTGCAAATTGTAGAAGGAATTTCTCCAGTAAGTTTATTTTCTGAGAAGAGGAAGTAAGATACAGAGAGTGGTGGAGTTGGAAGTTGTCCTTGAATCAAGTTGGAACGAAGATCAAGAGCGTGAAGATTCTTCCAAGGAAATTGGTTTATACCTGTTAGAAAGTTGTGGGAAAGATTCAAGTACTGCAATGAAGCCTTCCCGATGACACCAACCCATTTTGGAATCTTCCCACGAAGTTCGTTGTTGGAAATGTCTAGTTGTTCCAGATTCTCTAAGGCTTTAAAGAAATCAGGGAATTCCTTTATCTTGCAAGAAGTCATACGGAAGAACCTAAGATTAGGCAAGGTATTGTTGATATTGTTGATGGTACTCACTGACAGACCATTGTATGACAGATCAAGACCATCAAGATTTTTCAGATTTAAGAATGTTTCTAGCTCCACAACACCACTAAAATTATTTGAGGAAAGAACAAGTTTGGTCAAATTCACAAGATTCGAAATTGATTGTGGAATGGGGCCATGTAGTTCATTATGACTCAAGTCAATGTACATCAATTTTGATTTATGCTGGAACTCAGGAATTTGGCCAGTTAGTCGATTACTACCCAGGTTTAATTCTGTCAATGATGGAAGATTCAACAACCAAGATGGTAGTGTCCCATTCAGTGAGTTATTGTGCAAGTCAAGTGCTTGTAGGTTGTGTAGCCCACTCATGATGGAGGGAATGGGACCCATCACTGCACTACTTGATATATCTAAAATACCAAGTTTTGTCAGGTTGGCTACCCCACATGGAAATGGACCGTTGAAATTGTTATCTCCAAGTGCTAAAACCTCTAGCTTTATCAGCTTACCGATAAAATTAGGAATTTTTCCGTCAAGATTATTTCCAAAAAGATTAAAGTTAATGAGTTGATTGAGATTTGAGAGAGTAAATGGGATCTGACCCCTGTAGTTACTAAATGTAACATTAATAATTTTTGAGTAAATTATAAATATGTTTTCTTAGATTTGCTTAAAGTACAAATTGTCTCATGTAATTTAGAAAACTACAAATACCCGTATTACAATTTTTTATTTAACAACATTAACTAAAAAAATGAAATTCATAATTGCTCTCTTATACAATAATAAAATCATATAAATTATTAATTAAAATATGTTTCTAACATCATTAAAAACTCTTAATTAACTTAATGATTTATTAATAAAATGAGTGATTTGTATGAAATTGGAAACTTCGGGAAGTAGAATATAATTTTCAGAATTATAGGGGATGATTTGTATTTTAATCAAATTTCAATATGTATTTATAATTTATCCTTAATTTTTTTACTCAATAAAAAAAAATAATTTTATAACAACTTCTCAAAGGTATCAAGTCAAAAAATTACTTAAAAATTTTAAAAAATAAAAATAAAAATTGAAAGTCACAAAAAAGCAAATTGCAAATGCCTACTCACTTTTCAAATCAAAATGAATTGCGACCTTGACTTTTTTACTAGTTCGGATTTTGGACTACCAAGATAAGTGAGATGTAGTATGGTTCATTCAATTGGTTCTTTTGGATATACAAAGTAATGGACTCCAGGGAAAGAAAAGAGTTTCTTTTAAAGAAAAAAAAAAAGAGATAGTGTTCTCTCAATATAAAATGAATAAAAATAAGATAAATTAACAGCAGGTCTTAATAGTTAGACTTAATTTTCATTAAATCTTATTAAAAATTAATTCAAATAAAATTATCGCTAAAAATTGATAATTAGTAATATTTTTTTATTATGATTTTTATAAATTGTCGTTTAAACTTACAATTAGTGACTTTTTTATGATAAAATTTTCAAACTGTCACTAAAATTTGACAATTAGTGATTTTTTTGTGATGATTTTTTTCAAACCGTCGCTAAAACTTATATTTAATAACATTGTTGTAAAAAAAAAAAAAAAATTTAACTCTTGCTAAAAATTAACAATTAATAAATTTTTAATAGTGTTTGATGCAAAACGTTATTAATTATGACCTATTAGATAATAAGTCTACATAATAGGACGTACACCAAAATTTTATGGTAGGCACTTTGTTAAAAGGTGTGTATTACATGCTGTTATGAGTATTTGTAGTATATTAATTATGAATTATGTTGGTGTTTAGTTATGGGATTTTGTTAGTACTAATTATGAATTGTGTTAGTATTTAGGTCTCATTTGGCATGCGAAAAATTTAGCTTAAAATTTAAGAAGTTACTAAAAAAATCAAAAAAGCCCACCATTTTATCGTACACACCTAAGGCTATGTTGCAATCACAGAAGAGGTGAAATGACCTTTTTACCCCACCTTTTTGTTATTTTATTTATTTATTATTTATTTATTTTTTCAAATTTCTGACCGAGCCCCTCCTTTTGACCGAGCCCCTCCTTTTTGTCAATTATATTACAAAATTAATAATTACACAACAACACAGAAAATAACTGCATTGATTAACATTTTTTTTTTGGCTATTTAATTTTCTAAAGATTCTTTCCACAAATATTCTATTTTTCAGTATATTTATATTAAGTGTATCTAATAATTAAATAAATTGCTTAGAATATTAAAATAATTCAGTGCAAAAAAAATATGGAAAACTTAAAATTTTAATTTTCTGATAAGTGAATCCTGAAAAACCAAACCAAACAAACTGATTACATTTCACAAATTACAACATAACATTTTCATAAATTAATAGTTTTTTTTATTTATGATAACTTTTTTGGAATACAAAATTGGTGAAGTCCAATATTTGATTTATTTTTAAATATTTTTTTGGGAAAATAGAGTTTTGCAAAGAATTTGGTATTGATGTGTTCATGAGTTTTGAATGAAGATTTGAAAAGAGATTTGAAATATTTACAATTATCAGGGAAGTTGTGAAAATAGTTTCGTAATGAGTTTTGAAAAGACCTTTTTTTGAAGTTGTGAAAATAGTTTCGCAATGAGTTTTGAAAAGACCTTTTTTAAAAAAAAATTAATACAATTATTACATTCCACAAATTACAAGAAAACATTTTTGTCAATCAAATTGTAATAATTTTTTTTAATGAGTATTTTTTCAAAATACAAAATTGGTGATGTCCAATTTGTACATTTTCTGTTTATAAAATATTTTTACATATTAAAATCGGTGAAGTCCATTATATGAAGTCCAATATTATGTGGCAACAACCCCTTATTTCCCATGCATATAGGTTACATGCTGCTAGCCCTCTTATGCACACTTTACCTGGCAGCATGCATTATAACATATAAGAATTTTAGAGACCAAATGTTTTGGTTTATAAAAGTGAAAATTTTGTTACAAAAGACATTTAGGGACCAATTTCTATTGTCACACGGATAGTCGCTAAAAGATCGTCCCGAAAAGTCAAAAACAAGGCTTTATCAACAAAATTTTGAAAATGTCGCTAATAAATAGGATTTTAGGAACAAAATAATTTGATCTCAAAATGGTTTGTTTTTTGAGACAAAAAATTTGGTCCCAAAAGAATAATAATTCATCACTAATGTCCAATTTTCATTACTTAAAATATAATGACACATTTCACAAGAAAAATATTTGGTGCCAAAATTTTTTTTTTGTCTCTAAAACTTTAATTTTTTGTAGTGATGTTAGGTAAATTCACTCTCTCACCAATTGAACAACAAGTCACTTTTGAAGTGCAAAAATGTCAATTCACTCATTTTTACTATATATTATTTTGTTTCACATCTTTTCATAAATGTGATGATCGGGAGTCTTGTTAACGATTCGTTTTGTTGTATTTGGAAACTTGTTTCAAATCATTGCATTCATTTATTTCTGTGTCGAGTTTCACATGTTTCGGGAGATGCAAGGTTGGGTCCTGAGTGGCTTGGCTTGAGCTGAAGAGTTTCCTGGCTGGAAGGGTAGAGCCGCACGTGCGAGGCCTTGGGTCGCACGTGCGGGAAGGGGGCCGAACGTGCGGGAATCAGGGGAATTTTTAGGTTGCCTACTGCATTATATGCAGGTGCGGGAGGAGGTGCGGGGTAGGAGCGCCACACGTGCGGGGTGAGTACCGCACATGCGGGAGGCATGCTCCGTACGTGTGGGAGTCGTTGAATCCGAATTTTTCAGCTTTTCTCTCTTCTTGGACTGTGTGTATCACTTTTTACACATCTCTCTCTCTCTAAACACCATTTTCTCCTCTTTCTCTCTACATTTCCTACATCAAACCTCACTAGATCTTTGATTTCTCCAAACCCATAAATGTTTTGACCTTAGTTCGTTGATTAAAGTTGGAAAACTCTCCGAGGACTTCGTTTTGTGCGGTGGAGATTGGATTTCAATACCCTTGAATTTGAGGGTTTCTTCTCTCTTCTTCACCAAAGCTTGAGGTAGGGATTTTCTTAGAGTTATATATATATATATATATATTTGCAAGTTTATGTAAATTTCGAGATTTCCGTTGGTGGCATTAAAATGTGGTTTTTGGCTCAAAAATATTTGGTGGTTTTGAAAATGGATTCACCTCTTGTTTTCTTTAAATGATTTTCTTGAAGATTTGAATCACATTGATTTAAGAAACATGATTTTGGTAAGATTCCACCAAGGGATGAGGAAATGTCTCATTTTGATGAAAAACCTAGAAATATGGGGGTTTTTGGAAGATGTTGAGAATCTATGAATTTTCTTGTGCTAAATGAATGAACGGGCGGAAACTTCATATTATTGTATACAAAATGATAATTCTTCTTAGCATATGAGAATTAGTGGGTTTTTGGAATCTATTGTTTAAGTATATATATATATATATAAAATCATGAAATGACAAATTGTTGAGAACACATGAGATGTGGAATTGTTGTTACACTTGGATAGTTATTAAATTTCTATGTGATATGTTGAGATGTATTGGAAAGGAAAGTGGAAATTGTGATCACAAATGAAACATTTGTGTGAAAATTTTGTAAATGGTAGGATGTTACATCGCATGGATAATTATCACATTGCATGGTTGATTATTGCATTGCATGGAATATTGTTGCTTTGGCACTTCAATACCTTGCTTGTTATACATATTGAATTGGGATTTGAAATTTTGCATTGAGAAATAAATATTGTGAAACGAGAATTATTGAAACATTTTGGGGATAAATACGTTGGTATGTCCGGATAGGAGCTGTAGATGAAATTGATTAAGTTGGCCTGAGTGTTTGGGGTGAAAGACCGAAAACACGCACGGAGGAGGTATCACGTACCTTTTGGTTAGCTACTAGTGAAGTGGGGATTTGGTAGTGCTAGTTATGCCTACTTGCAGACACCAACCTAGTGATTACCTAAGTCATATTTACCGCCGCTTAAACTAAATTGAAAATTTCTAAATTGTTGAGATTTTAAGTTATTATTGAGCATGATGATTTTCAAATAGATGAAAATGTGATTTTTTTTTCAATAGGCATAGCATAACATGTGCATTTTATTTTGTGAAGCTTGTATAAAATGTATATACTTTATTAAGAATTTCTTACTGAGCTTTATGCTCACCCATACGAGATTTTGGTGCAGGAAAAGACGTGGTGATCCCACCAAGTTAGGGCGTGGACGTATGTGTTGGAAGCATAGAGCTCTTATTCTTGTTGTGGTATATTTTTGTTAGCCAAGGGCTATAACTGTTTGGGCCGAGAGACCATTTTTGTATAACCGAGTTTAGGCCTTGGAATTTATAAGCCCTTGAAGACACTTATTTATTTATTTTTGGATTTGATGTTCCATGTGCTATAGATTCATGTATTTGATATCAATGAATGTATAATTTGTATGTGAGACTATTTTGTACAAACCTTAATGATCAATGATGTAAAAGTTGAAGAATTACATCCTTTCTTATAATGAACGTAGATTGATGCACCTATATGATGTTATAAATTTTGGGGCGTTACAGTAAAAGTCAAAAAGTTATTCTCAAACATATTAATTTTTTTTACACCATTTTTTAGTTAAAAAGTCAAAAAGTTACTGAAAAAACTTATTCCCAAATGAGACCTTAGTTATGAGATTTTGTTAGTATTAAGAGTATTGTTATGGAAGACCAAAAATTAGATTCACTTTTCAAGTTCAATAATGCAATAATCAATTAAAATATTAACGCTGTGTTTGGTTGAGAGATTTGGAGAGGGATTTGGAAAAGGAAAGGAAAAAGGTATGTGAAATTAAGTGAAATATAGACATGTTTTATTCATATTTCACATATTTTTTCCATTTCCCTTTTCAAATCGCTTCTCAAATCCCCCAACCAAACACAGCATAAAAGTAATACTTTCTTTCATATCTTATCTAATTATCAATTAATCATATCACTTATATATTATTTAATCTAGAAAATAGATTAAAAAACGAATTCGTATATTATTTTCCTAATATTAATTATGAATGAAGAAAATCAAAGTTTGTCAAGTACAAACGTGGTAAGTGGGCATATAATACACATCTAAGAGGGTGGTTGTGGAAATATGAGACACATTATACATTGGAATACAAGTTGCATTGAGGGCGTGAAACAGTAACAACTACCGATGCTATAGTTGAAGATGTCAATTTCCTTATGAAAGTTTAATTATTATGGAATTATTTTTGATTTATTTTGATAATTTAAATTATTCATCTTATATAATTAATTGAAAAAATTATCCATGTAAAATATCAAATTCAGCCAACATAAATTGTTATACAATCAGATCATTTTTATTTATATAGCATACATGTTTTTAAGAATTGATTATTTATTTGTTATAATATATATGTGACTTGATCATGTGAATACTTATATTTGATTATTCTAATTTTTTATATGCACGTTTTTTTAACTTGTCATATGAGATGAACGGTTCAGATTAGGAGATGGATCCAAATTGATTCCATAATATGCCAACCTCACTTATAAAGTTGAGGTCTTTAACTTTAACAAATTTGACTCAATAACTACTGTGGTAAATCACATGTTTGAAATTATGGTTGGGTAAGGATAGAGTTGGGTTATTTGGGATAAAATAGTCAATAAGGACAAAATAGGTTAAAATAGTCAATAAGATAAAATGTAATATCCAATCAATAGTCATTTCACTTTTCTCTCACAATTATCAAATCAACTAAAAAAAACTATCTTCCCGTACACAACATTTTTAGCCAAACTAAAATAGTCAAAAAATCAACTAAAATATCTAACTTCCCAAATGAGGCCATTATTAGTATTTAGGACTTGTTTAATTGGGCGAATTATAGAATAGGGATAGAATTCTTAATCTGCAATACTCATGTTCTAGTGTTTGGCTGTAATTTTTTTTATTCGGATTAGATTTCAATGCATATTCTTTCCAACAAAACTGGTGAGTTTTCTAATTGTACAACTATAATACTGCAAAATAAAAGTATAATACATAATCACAAATCAACATCTAGGAGATTTCTAGATTTTTCAATTCTAATTTCTTATATGCACGTTTTTTTAACTTGTCATATGAGACGAACGGCTCAGATTAGGAGATGGATCCAAATTGATTCCATAATATGCCAACCTCACTTATAAGTTGAGGTCTTTAACTTTAACAAATTTGACTCAATAACTACTGTGGTAAATCACATGTTTGAAACTATGGTTGGGTAAGGATAGAGTTGGGTTATTTGGGATAAAATAGTCAATAAGGACAAAATAGGTTAAAATAGTCAATAAGACAAAATGTAATATCCAATCAATAGTCATTTCACTTTTCTCTTACAATTATCAAATCAACTAAAAAAAAAAAAAACTATCTTCCCGTACACAACATTTTAAGCCAAACTAAAATAGTCAAAAAATCAACTAAAATATCTAACTTCCCAAATGAGGCCATTATTAGTATTTAGGACTTGTTTAATTGAGCGAATTATAGAATAGGGATAGAATTCTTAATCTGCAATACTCATGTTCTAGTGTTTGGCTGTAATTTTTTTTTATTTGGATTAGATTTCAATGCATATTCTATCCAACAAAATTGGTAAGTTTTCTAATTGTACAACTATAATACTGCAAAATAAAAGTATGATTTAGATTACATATATTTTTATATTCATTGCAAAACAAACCTGGATAAAAGGAATTATATATGGTACTAATTCATATGGATAACAAATTCTACACTAATTCCATAAATTATTAATCATCTCACTATTAACCTTGCTAATTAAACATGACCTTAATTACTCTCTAATATGTATAGTCTATTTTTGCACATTGATCATATAAAAATACATTTTTAGGACCCATTTTTTACATGAAAATCATTATATATATATATATATATATATATATGATGATTTGCCTCATAAGGACACCTTCCAGGAATAAATTAATAGAAAAATAAATTAAAATCATTTTAAATCACAAAATTCATCATTTTTGAACAAAAGTGTATTATGTTTCAAAATATGACATAAATCATCCAATAATGTTGAGCTAAAAAGCCACCAATTTTTATTTAGTTATAATTAACGGAAATTTAGTGTTTGGGGCTGAAATTTTATGTAATCCAATTAGCTTCGGCCTATATATGATGAGCAAGAGTTGTCAGTAAATAAAGGGTTAATTACATTTTTTAGCATTATAGTTTGATTCAAATTTTTACTTTCATTCTTAATAGTTTTAAATTTAGCAATTTAATCATTACGTTTCAAATCTAGTTTCAGTTCGGTACTTCAGTCAAGTTAAAAGTTAAAGTTAACAATTTTAGAACACTTATCATTCTCTTGGGATATACATGTAAAAAAAAAATAATAATAAAAATTTAGATAGAATGACCACATTAAAATTGATTTTAAATTACATCAACTAAATTATTTAGTTTGAAATTATAAGCAAAATGAAATTTGAATCAAAATATAAGAGGTAAAAGTATAATTATCCCATAAATAAATATAAATGAATGAAACAATGCAGGCAAAAGTTGTTTGAATCTTATGGATATTGACTTTATTATTTTTTGTTGTTTTGGGTATTCTATAGATATTTATATATCGTTTGATATCTTCTTTTTGCATTTAAAAAAGAAGAAAATAATGAGTGTTTTTGAAATTTTTTATTATTTGTTTACTAAAAGAATTTTTCATTAACTTTAGTTTTTCATTGAACACATTTTAAAGACGAAATCAAACAGATTATTTTTTTAATTTCCCTTTTTAAGATCTATCAAAAAAGATTTACATTGAATATAAAATTTGAAAATAAATGAATTTTTGAAATTTGACGTAATAATTAGATTTAACTATTCGGAACAATTAGATGTAATCTTTTGGTTATTTACCAATTAAATCCTTTTTTTTAATTTTATTTTATATTGCATTGGCCAATTAAAATTACACAACTTAATAATTTTACTTGGACTTATTATTTGTTTATAACATTTTGTGGTGTTTGGTTATAAATCAAAGTGGATTTGGTTATAAGATTTTGTCTTGTTTTGTTTTGAACCGAAGTAACTTTGGTTATGACATTTTCATTGTATTTTTTTTTTGGTGAACCAATTTAATTTTGCTCTACATCACTCATCTCATAACTAGTGTCATGTTGTGTCGTTAAAGAAGACAAAAAAGTGACGAATATCATTATTTTAACTAATAAAATTTAAATAGAGATATCACATATATTTGTTTGTGTAGCAAATTATAATTTTCCCTTTCAGCTTGGACATTTTAAAGGATATTGGTTTGGCAAACTCTCAACTAATACAAAATTTTCATCCAAAACTGAAGACCAAACTATAAGCCAAATTGGAGATGACCAAGAAGGCCTGTCCTGTTAGATAATGTCTCAATGGGACCACATAATTAAATGTGGTGTTAGAGAGAGAGAGAGAGGAAAAGTTTGGTTTCATCATTTAACTGTATATACTATATACATATACACTTCAGTAATTTGGTCATTTTGTAGCTGCTTGTCCTTATGACCAAAGTAATTTAAAGTGTGGACCTTTGGCTAATGGAAATTCAAAATTGAATTTTTGGACTGAGTGCTCATTTGTAATCGATATCAATCTCAAATATTTCTTCATATTTTAACACAATACATGTAACCAAAAAAAAAATAATTATTAGAATATATTTAATATGTAAAGTATATACATGCTCCAAATTTTAAATTATTTTAGATATTCTAGCTCCATTGCCCTGCTCCCACTTTGAGAGAGTCTGTTAGGCTCTTTAAATATGGAGAACTTTAAAGCCATGAGCTCAAATAACTTCACTATTAAAGAGTTTGTTGGAAAGCCGCAATTGAATCGAGACTAAATACAATGCATAATTTGAACTTTTTAAAGAGCTTGTTGTAAACACTCCCCCTTGTCACATTATGTATACATCCATTCCGTAGCGTAGTGCCAAGGATGTACCTATGTTGCCCCATGATGACCCCGAGCTTGGCCCCAAAGTAGAGTTTATAAAGGCACACTACAAGAATCTACACATTTGCTGACCACTTTTGCCGACCAAAAAAATTTTGGTCGCAAAAAAATGCCATTTGCCGACGAAAAGTAAATGTTGTAGCTAAAAATTAATACTATTACCGACCAAAATTTTTGGTCGCAACTAAGTAACTTTTTGCGACCAAATTACCGAATTGGTCGCCAAAAATATGGGCAGGAGAATTACATTTAAAAGGGAGCTGTGTATGTTATTTTTGCGACTAAAAAAATTTGGTCGCTGATACCAAAACGACATCGTTTTGGTATCAAAATTCATTAGTCGACCATCAGTTTCGTAGGGGATAACTTTACCAATTCAAACACACATAAATTATGCTTACGCGCCTCTTTCAGACCTCAGGCGAATTCGATCAAAAGCTCATTCGCGCCAATCATCTGACCTTACCATCAACCTTGCCGTCCGCCGTCAGCGCCTCTCCACCGTCTGCGCCTCCGTCCCTCTTCGCCATTTCTGTCACAAACCCTTGGGGATTTCTGATTCATCTAGGTATTTTTTTCAACTTATAATAGTTTCTCTCCGTTTATATCTCTGTGTCTCATTTTCTCTTTGATTCCTCATACTCGTCTTGTTCTACAATGTCTCACCCACCAGGGCCCTCACCATCGCGATTTGTCGGAGCATCTTCAACTCGCCCTAAAATCAATTTCAGGTATAAATCCTCTGTATCACTCTCATGAACTCAGTCTCTGCCTGTGTCTCCCTCTCACTGTCAATGTTTGTGTTGATGTTTGGTACTGGGATATGTCGATTATAAGATTTCGTGTTGTTGTTTGTGAACTCCCC
The DNA here is from genome assembly GCF_004153795.1 of Camellia sinensis. Lineage (NCBI taxonomy): Eukaryota > Viridiplantae > Streptophyta > Magnoliopsida > Ericales > Theaceae > Camellia > Camellia sinensis. The sequence goes on along the minus strand of NW_021037888.1, from coordinate 8,357 downwards.
CAATCTGTGATGTTGTAGTGTTTTTTTGCTGCTATTTCTTTAAGTATCCCTGTTTAAAATATACCTAATGAGAATATAATTTTTTGGGTGCTTTTGTAAGTTATTTGTAATTTGATTTCCGAACAAATTAGTTGGTTAATAGGATTTATTCCTGAGATTTTTTAAGTACCCTTAAATGAGGCACAGGCTGTACAAGGACTTACCGTATATACCATCCTTTAGAAGTTGGAGTTGAATTTTTAAGAAGAGACAGGGTAGCACATCTTATTTTAGCCAAGTTGGACTTACCATATATGCTCATCATTTTTCAGTTTGAAGTTTCTTTTCCCATTGTGCTAGCAAGTTCACAGTCATGTTTACTCTTAAGGGAAAGGATAATGGTCTGGCTAATACCGTGGATCCGATTTTTTTTCATACCATGGGATGTTGGATAGATTTATATATATTATGAAATTACAGTACTATGTTTAGTAAGAGTTGGGATGGAGGAAAGTTAATCCGACGAATACTCGTGCGAAATTAATTATGCCAAGGCCCTGAGAAATTTAACCCATGGTTTTGAGGGAGTATTAATCTGTCCGCACAACTAATCCCCTTATTGTTGAATCAAATGTGATACATTACAAAATTATGAGACAAATCCTAAACGTATGGGGTCTTATGTTTTTTAGTTTAATACCCTAATCCTGACACAATCATGTCGAAAAGGGTAGAATATGTATATGTTTATCTTTCATCTTCAATGTTGATATGTACAAGATGTTTTGAAGCTTTAAGTTTTCAGCCCTTGAACTACTTATCAAGTTTTTATATTGTTCATCCTATGATTGCTAAGAAAGGCTTGCAAATTGTTTTCTAAATTTGCAAAGAAATTTTTACGTAGGAAACAAAAAATGAAAACAATATAAAAGCAATGAGACTTGTCAAACTTCAATAACAACAAAATAAAAATGATAAATTACGAGCAAGTAGTCCTTGTAGTTTGCTCTCTGTAGTTTTAATTGACTGAATTTTAATCCTACATTTTCAATTATGTGTCATTTTGGTCCATCTAAAACTTTAGGTTAAGAAACATTGGATGGAAAATTAGCATGTCATGTGATTGGTTTTCAAGGGCAAAATAGACATTTCATTCTCCCCTGTCTTTCATCTCCTTCCTCAGTCACAAACAGAGCCACCAACCCACCACTGTTCCACTGCCATCAGGAGCCGGCAACCAAACAACAATCCCAACATCCATTTTATATCTGCAAGACATCATAACTATCGAAAATTATAAAGCAAAATCCAATTTCCATCCCTAACATAAAAATCACAACACAAAACAAAACTAAAGATGAAAAGTATGAGATACCTTTGCCAATTATTTTCAAAAGTATTGTTATTATGTAGCCCTCTTTTGGATCCCAGAAAAATGTTGGGTTATGTGACTCATGAAGAGATTTGGGAAGACAATTGTAGCAAGATTTAATATATATATATTATGAGCCATTACTTAACATCTCATTTGGGTCATCTAGACAAGATATATAGTTATTATTTATGGCGCCTCATAAATAAGAGTTCAACTTATACCATTCTGTCATGCTCAGAACCGGATTTGACATATTTATTCAATTATATTTTTCATAGCCAGTCATAATCTCGTGCTCTTGATTGGTTGTTTTTTATTTTTATTTAATGTGTCGATCTTCATTTCTTAGTTCAAAGAAAATGATACGAAACATGATACCAGCAAATTAAGTGTAATGAAGATAAAACACTATATGCATATTACCTATTAACCTCTTGTAAACTCTCTCTATTGTGAGTGGGAGTTTTGTACACTTACAAAATAATTAGCATATAAGTTTTTCGGCTGTGAAGCTGTGACTTTTAGGAAATGATTGCATGGGTAAAAAAATAATAATAATCATAATATATAAAAGAAAGAAAGGAAAGAAAAACTATTAGCCAGCACCAATAATTGGAACGGACACTAAATAAATAGTTGAGATGAAAAATCAACATATGAAGCATTAAAGTAATTAGTACAAAAACAATTTTAAAAATGTAATTTTCATAATTAGCTGCTGAATTCAAATGGGTGCTCATCAAGTGCTCGAAAAACAAAATCAAATGGGGTAATGATTTCCACAATAGTCAATGGTCCTAGTGCAATAGTCAACACATATTCGGGATGCATTTCTAATGGTGTTCGATTTCATACCATCGATCGTGATAACCATCGTAAAACTCAAAATAGTGGGCTGGTTGTAGAAGGGGAGCATGAGGGTCATTCAATGCGTTTCTACGGTTACTTGAGGAAAGTGTGGGAAATGACATATTTGTTTAGACATCGAGTTGTTTTGTACTAATGTGAATGGTATAACACCGGTAGCAAGAAGACTTGTCTCACGGATACACATGTCACAAGTGTCGATGTGAAAAGTCGATGGTATGAACATGATCCCTTTGTATTCCCAGCTCAAGTAGAACAAGTATTCTACGTTAATGATACCAAATTAGGTGGGAATTGGAAAGTTGTAGAACGATTCCACCATCGAGGAATATGGAATGTGCCAGAGATGGATGGTTTACCTGATGATGCTCTAAATAGTGTGTTCCAACAAAATGAAACCACCGAGGTTGTACCAATTGTGAACGGAAACGGTATGCAAGTTGAAGGCGGTGGCAATCAAGGGGTTTTGTGTAGAGATGATATTGAAGGTGAAATTATTCCAAATACAATGGTTTCACAATCTCATAGTCAAACACAAGTCGAGGGTGTTGTTGATGCTTTCATTTGTGATACCGACGAAGATGACTTCATTGAGGACGATGATGAGCAAGAAGAAGACGAATTTGACATTGTTTAACTATATAAATCGTGACATAGAACCTTGATGTATTTAATACATACTGTTTGAGGACATACTACAACACTTTTTGCTATATATGTTGCTGCTGTGCTGTCCGTTTAGTTGGAGAGTTTGGTCTAATATTAACTTTTGAACTACTGCTCTGGTTGTTGTTCTGTTCTGCTGCATGTGATTTAGAGTGTGTTCTGTGCTGTGTGTCTGCTGTAGTGCCTGTTCTGTCTGTCTGCTGTAGTGTACATAACTGAAGGGCTGGCTGTCTGTAGTTCCTGTTCTGTTTTTGCTGATGTGTTGATCTGTGGTGACTGTTTTGTTTTGCTTTGCTCATGGTTGTGTATCTGTTTTGTTGCTGTGTTGGCTTAAACAATCTTGGTGCTTGTAGTGGATGTAGGGCTGCTGTAGTTCCAGGCACTGGTTGTCTTCTCTGCCTGTCCTGTTTTGGTGATCTGTTTTGGTGCTTGGAAGGGCTGCTGTAGTGCCTCATCTGGTTTTTATTCATGGCAGTGCTGTAGTGCCTAATATTGTTGGATTTCCTGGCTTTATATGCTTTGTGTGTTGGTCTCTCACCAACTAGGAGGTTGGAGCTTGTTATAGCTCCATGCTCCTCTTTATTGATGTACTTATTCATATATATCATCAATAAAGTCTTCTTTTTGCCGATCAAAAACCCAAAAAATTTAATATGTCATCAATATCACTTGCAAATTTATGTAGATGGATTAATATATATGTATGAAATTAAGATTTTCATGGGTGTTCATTTCTTAGTTATTTTATTTGTTAATTATTACTGTTGACGTATATGTATGTGTTCACATTAACAATTTGTGCTTATCTATGTGCTCATTGTGCACTTCTCGTTTGATTATGTTAAAATGTAACAGAATGGCTCCTGCAAAGAAGATGCGCCGTTTACCACCACCGAAGAGGGCATTACTTGAACCCTACTCATCCTCGACCGATACATGTACACCTTATCCGGAAGGTCTTGCAGCAGATGGATTTGAGCCTATTGGACCATCTCTGTCTCAAATTAATGTGTTGTCAGGATCTGGGACTATTGCACCAACGCCGTCTCAAACTAATGCACCACATGGATTTGAGATTTGTGAAGCAACTCTGTCTGAAACGCAGGCACCATCTCCTCAAAGTCAAACACGTGGCGCAGGTAATTAAATATGTTTCATCTACCTTCAATGTATCCATTGTTTATATTTTTACATTAGTAAATACCCTAATAACATTATCAAATATGTAGGTGCATCTTCATCAAGGCGAGTGCGGGGACCAACAGTTGGAAAAGCAACAACAACAAGAGTTGCCAACAATAATGGGAACAAGCTCCACATTCCAATCACTGAGACATTCAATGCATTCAAAGGTGTGCTAGCGACCTCAGGAGCTAATGAGATTGGCATTCAGATTAGGAGGATGTGCCCCATTCAAGGTGTTAAAAGTTGGACTGTTGCTGATCCTGCGACAAAAGGGGCCGTTGTACAAGCTGTCCAGGTATGATTTAATTTCTTTCATAGTATGTGTGGATTATGGAAAAAGTGCACTTTTCATAGTATGTGTGGATTATGATTTAATTTCTTTCATAGTATGTGTGGATTATGGAAAAAGTGCACTTTTCATGGTATGTGTGGATTATGATTTAATTTCTTTCATAGTATGTGTGGATTATGGAAAAAGTGCACTTTTCATGGTATGTGTGGATTATGATTTAATTTCTTTCATAGTATGTGTGGATTATGGAAAAAGTGCACTTTTCATGGTATGTGTGGATTATGATTTAATTTCTTTCATAGTATGTGTGGATTATGGAAAAAGTGCACTTTTCATGGTATGTGTGGATTATGATTTAATTTCTTTCATAGTATGTGTGGATTATGGAAAAAGTGCACTTTTCATGGTATGTGTGGATTATGATTTAATTTCTTTCATAGTATGTGTGGATTATGGAAAAAGTGCACTTTTCATGGTATGTGTGGATTATGATTTAATTTCTTTCATAGTATGTGTGGATTATGGAAAAAGTGCACTTTTCATGGTATGTGTGGATTATGATTTAATTTCTTTCATAGTATGTGTGGATTATGGAAAAAGTGCACTTTTCATGGTATGTGTGGATTATGATTTAATTTCTTTCATAGTATGTGTGGATTATGGAAAAAGTGCACTTTTCATGGTATGTGTGGATTATGATTTAATTTCTTTCATAGTATGTGTGGATTATGGAAAAAGTGCACTTTTCATGGTATGTGTGGATTATGATTTAATTTCTTTCATAGTATGTGTGGATTATGGAAAAAGTGCACTTTTCATGGTATGTGTGGATTATGATTTAATTTCTTTCATAGTATGTGTGGATTATGGAAAAAGTGCACTTTTCATGGTATGTGTGGATTATGATTTAATTTCTTTCATAGTATGTGTGGATTATGGAAAAAGTGCACTTTTCATAGTATGTGTGGATTATGATTTAATTTCTTTCATAGTATGTGTGGATTATGGAAAAAGTGCACTTTTCATAGTATGTGTGGATTATGATTTAATTTCTTTCATAGTATGTGTGGATTATGGAAAAAGTGCACTTTTCATAGTATGTGTGGATTATGATTTAATTTCTTTCATAGTATGTGTGGATTATGGAAAAAGTGCACTTTTCATAGTATGTGTGGATTATGATTTAATTTCTTTCATAGTATGTGCTCTACTTTGCTTTTTTACCTTAATCTAAACATATCTCTTTACCTTAATCTAATCAGGACACTTTACCTTAATCTAATCTACTTTTTAGATATTAATCTAGTCAAGGTTTTTGCCACAATCAAGTGGGCTTAAAACTCGCATTTCAATGAATTGTTCCAATTCAAGTAATCTAACCTTCACCCACAGGCATTCAGGCAGTTATATCATATAAGCAGTTAGCCTCATGGTAAGCATGTGATCATGTTAACACTCACACACGTGCAAGATGCTAAAGCATAAAAGCTTACCTAGTACTCCGAGCCAAAACAATAGCTAGTTAGTAATCAATGTATGATCCTAGCTATGTTAAGATGCCTAATGCAACACATGCAAAATGCAACTAGAAATAGGCTCGGCTATCTAAGAATGGCATGTGAAATGCGACAACTCGATACACGTATTCAAGTTGGAATTGAAATACTATGCAGTTAGTATGATGCACCGAGCCCGGTGCATGCAATACAGATGAATGAGGCAAACATGCGAGCATAAGGATGCTAATTGAAACATGACCTAAAACTAACCATTGAAAGCATGTAAGTAAAAGGGGGAAAGACGTGGGGTTGGAAGACATTCACACACTCACGCACACTTATTACAAAATTCGCCCCCTCGACGGAGGGTCCGAATAAATAATACAAACCAAATAAATAATCAACTACCCTAGGTAATTGAATATTACAAAACCCTTAACCAATTTAACAAATTAAGTAAGCTATGAAACTAAAGTGGCCATCGCAGCTCCGCCTCGAAATGATTGAATGATGCATGCTCGATCGCTTCGCTTGGAAACCCTTTGCCATGCCACATGTTGCCTCTATTTTCACTGTTCTGCACCTCTAAAAACTGCACAAGTCCCAAAGATGCTTCCGAACCACTCCCTGAACACTGTGAGATGTCACCGGCTAAGATATAGGAACCCAGCCATGTGGAATTGGTCACCGACCATTTGTGAGGATCTCGGCCAACAATGTTTTGTCGATCGGCACTGAAGATGGTCGGCCGGCCATATCTTCCTGCAGAATGTTGTTTTGCTGCAGCAGAGGACAAACTTAGCATGGCAATGCATTTACAAGGCAATGTTTGCACGACCACCCTCCTTATCATGTTTGAGACTCAAAGGAGTGTAGTCCTCGACCCTCAGACCACCAATCACGCATTTCGATGCATGATGGTCAAAGGAGCCGAATGTGCAATTCAATATGGAATGAAATGCACAAAAAAAAAAAAAAAACACATAAGGGACCCCAACCTCTATCATGTTTGATCAAGAGGCAAGGGATGCAAACATGCAATCAAAACTAATGCAACATGAAGCATGTCAAGGACAATGCCATACAAGGCTAATAGTAATAAGCATGTCAAATGCAATGCAACCTAAACAAGCATGCAAACATGCAAGGCATGTGGCAACATTCAAGGATAAGCAAGCATGTAACAACACGTAGGGCAAGCATGCAACAACATGCAACGGAAAATACATGCGAACATGCAAAGCAACTTAACAAAAGGGGCATGCCAAATGCGATATAACGCAAGCATGCAACAACATGCAATAGGCCAAGTATGCAACAACATGCAAGGCAAGCATGCAACAACATGCGATAATGGTTTTAAACCAAAAAGGACAGCTCTCAAATAGGTCCAAATCAGTGGCCAAAGTGATGAACACAAAGGCATGAAATACACATATAAACATGCATGCTAATGGCCCATAACCTTAAGCATTGTAGAGCAACTTTTAAGAACGCTTAAAGGGAGACAAACATGGATATTAGGCAAACATGTTAAGCTCTGAAATCATGTTAGGAGAGGTGCCGAACCGACCAAAGTACACAAGCAAAGAATGCAAGAAAGCTCAAAGCTTGAAACTAGCCTAAGGGTTCAAACCATGGCTATACAAAGCAAGCCCCAAAGGGCCAAGAGGACCTAAAACAGTCTTAAGGCAGGTCCAAACAAGACCGAAAGCAAGCTCGAAACTAGCCAACACAAGCTAGAACACAACGCCAAAACATGAGGCATGCAAGGCTACCAAAGAGGGTGTTACACTACACCTATCAAAACCAAACATGCCATGATTTAAGCAATGAAAAACAGAGTTATGGCATGCCAAAGTAAGCCCCAAAACTCACCTAGATGGCATCTCAATGACCTAAGCATGGTGGCATACACGATGACACATTCATGAGGCATAAAACACAAACCCTTTAAAGCATTAAAGGAGTGACAAATGCAAGTACATGAGCATACTATATGGAGTGAAATAATATTACAAGTGATGCCAAACCACTGAAATGATCCGAATAGAGCATGCTAGTGACTCAAACACCCAAAGCTAACAAGCTAGATTGCATGGTAGCTATACAAAACAGTGTAAGCATGACCAAAACAATGAAAAATAGAGCTCAAGCATGTTAGAACAAGGCTAGAAGCTTCATGGAGTTGAGCCAAAACATGCAAGCATGGTATTCTAAATGCTAGATACATGTTAAGGCAAATGAGGGGATTGCAAGGTAAGTATATGGTGCATACAAGAGACCACTAAACCAACTTTAAATAGAGGTAAATCATGGCAAAAAAACACCAAATACTTACTGAAATGAAGCTAAAACAAGCTAGGCATACAAGCCACAAACATAAGCCACTTATGCTAGTATTTAAGATGACAAGGAGAGGGGATGACCCTCTCCTATTTAGCACAGCAAAACCACCTCTCCACCACTGAAAATCCTCTAGATTTCAGTGGTA